>CM051238.1:422613023-422840759 GCA_027917425.1 Gastrophryne carolinensis | reverse complement strand
TGCACTACTGGACCCTGCCAGGTCCATTCCTGCCCAGGGCATCCCATTCTGTGACTACAGCAGCCTCTGTTTAAGACCATATAAGCATTTGCTCTTATCATATTTGAATTAGCCTGATAAAGACACTTTTGCTGGGCAAAGCACTACTGGACCCTGCCAGGTCCATTCCTGCCCAGGGCATCCCATTCTGTGACTACAGCAGCCTCTGTTTAAGACCATATAAGCATTTGCTCTTATCATATTTGAAATTAGCCTGATAAAGACACTTTTGCTGGGCAAAGCACTACTGGACCCTGCCAGGTCCATTCCTGCCCAGGGCATCCCATTCTGTGACTACAGCAGCCTCTGTTTAAGACCATATAAGCATTTGCTCTTATCATATTTGAAATTAGCCTGATAAAGACACTTTTGCTGGGCAAAGCACTACTGGACCCTGCCAGGTCCATTCCTGCCCAGGGCATCCCATTCTGTGACTAAAGCAGCCTCTGTTTAAGACCATATAAGCATTTGCTCTTATCATATTTGAAATTAGCCTGATAAAGACACTTTTGCTGGGCAAAGCACTACTGGACCCTGCCAGGTCCATTCCTGCCCAGGGCATCCCATTCTGTGACTAAAGCAGCCTCTGTTTAAGACCATATAAGCATTTGCTCTTATCATATTTGAAATTAGCCTGATAAAGACACTTTTGCTGGGCAAAGCACTACTGGACCCTGCCAGGTCCATTCCTGCCCAGGGCATCCCATTCTGTGACTAAAGCAGCCTCTGTTTAAGACCATATAAGCATTTGCTCTTATCATATTTGAAATTAGCCTGATAAAGACACTTTTGCTGGGCAAAGCACTACTGGACCCTGCCAGGTCCATTCCTGCCCAGGGCATCCCATTCTGTGACTAAAGCAGCCTCTGTTTAAGACCATATAAGCATTTGCTCTTATCATATTTGAAATTAGCCTGATAAAGACACTTTTGCTGGGCAAAGCACTACTGGACCCTGCCAGGTCCATTCCTGCCCAGGGCATCCCATTCTGTGACTAAAGCAGCCTCTGTTTAAGACCATATAAGCATTTGCTCTTATCATATTTGAAATTAGCCTGATAAAGACACTTTTGCTGGGCAAAGCACTACTGGACCCTGCCAGGTCCATTCCTGCCCAGGGCATCCCATTCTGTGACTACAGCAGCCTCTGTTTAAGACCATATAAGCATTTGCTCTTATCATATTTGAAATTAGCCTGATAAAGACACTTTTGCTGGGCAAAGCACTACTGGACCCTGCCAGGTCCATTCCTGCCCAGGGCATCCCATTCTGTGACTACAGCAGCCTCTGTTTAAGACCATATAAGCATTTGCTCTTATCATATTTGAAATTAGCCTGATAAAGACACTTTTGCTGGGCAAAGCACTACTGGACCCTGCCAGGTCCATTCCTGCCCAGGGCATCCCATTCTGTGACTACAGCAGCCTCTGTTTAAGACCATATAAGCATTTGCTCTTATCATATTTGAAATTAGCCTGATAAAGACACTTTTGCTGGGCAAAGCACTACTGGACCCTGCCAGGTCCATTCCTGCCCAGGGCATCCCATTCTGTGACTACAGCAGCCTCTGTTTAAGACCATATAAGCATTTGCTCTTATCATATTTGAAATTAGCCTGATAAAGACACTTTTGCTGGGCAAAGCACTACTGGACCCTGCCAGGTCCATTCCTGCCCAGGGCATCCCATTCTGTGACTACAGCAGCCTCTGTTTAAGACCATATAAGCATTTGCTCTTATCATATTTGAAATTAGCCTGATAAAGACACTTTTGCTGGGCAAAGCACTACTGGACCCTGCCAGGTCCATTCCTGCCCAGGGCATCCCATTCTGTGACTAAAGCAGCCTCTGTTTAAGACCATATAAGCATTTGCTCTTATCATATTTGAAATTAGGCCTGATAAAGACACTTTTGCTGGGCAAAGCACTACTGGACCCTGCCAGGTCGATTCCTGTTGGGGCATCCCATTCTGTGACTACAGCAGCCTCTGTTTAAGACCATATAAGCATTTGCTCTTATCATATTTGAAATTAGCCTGATAAAGACACTTTTGCTGGGCAAAGCACTACTGGACCCTGCCAGGTCGATTCCTGTTGGGGCATCCCATTCTGTGACTACAGCAGCCTCTGTTTAAGACCATATAAGCATTTGCTCTTATCATATTTGAAATTAGCCTGATAAAGACACTTTTGCTGGGCAAAGCACTACTGGACCCTGCCAGGTCCATTCCTGCCCAGGGCATCCCATTCTGTGACTAAAGCAGCCTCTGTTTAAGACCATATAAGCATTTGCTCTTATCATATTTGAAATTAGCCTGATAAAGACACTTTTGCTGGGCAAAGCACTACTGGACCCTGCCAGGTCCATTCCTGCCCAGGGCATCCCATTCTGTGACTAAAGCAGCCTCTGTTTAAGACCATATAAGCATTTGCTCTTATCATATTTGAAATTAGCCTGATAAAGACACTTTTGCTGGGCAAAGCACTACTGGACCCTGCCAGGTCCATTCCTGCCCAGGGCATCCCATTCTGTGACTAAAGCAGCCTCTGTTTAAGACCATATAAGCATTTGCTCTTATATTTGAAATTAGCCTGATAAAGACACTTTTGCTGGGCAAAGCACTACTGGACCCTGCCAGGTCCATTCCTGCCCAGGGCATCCCATTCTGTGACTAAAGCAGCCTCTGTTTAAGACCATATAAGCATTTGCTCTTATCATATTTGAAATTAGCCTGATAAAGACACTTTTGCTGGGCAAAGCACTACTGGACCCTGCCAGGTCCATTCCTGCCCAGGGCATCCCATTCTGTGACTACAGCAGCCTCTGTTTAAGACCATATAAGCATTTGCTCTTATCATATTTGAAATTAGCCTGATAAAGACACTTTTGCTGGGCAAAGCACTACTGGACCCTGCCAGGTCCATTCCTGCCCAGGGCATCCCATTCTGTGACTACAGCAGCCTCTGTTTAAGACCATATAAGCATTTGCTCTTATCATATTTGAAATTAGCCTGATAAAGACACTTTTGCTGGGCAAAGCACTACTGGACCCTGCCAGGTCCATTCCTGCCCAGGGCATCCCATTCTGTGACTAAAGCAGCCTCTGTTTAAGACCATATAAGCATTTGCTCTTATCATATTTGAAATTAGCCTGATAAAGACACTTTTGCTGGGCAAAGCACTACTGGACCCTGCCAGGTCCATTCCTGCCCAGGGCATCCCATTCTGTGACTAAAGCAGCCTCTGTTTAAGACCATATAAGCATTTGCTCTTATCATATTTGAAATTAGCCTGATAAAGACACTTTTGCTGGGCAAAGCACTACTGGACCCTGCCAGGTCATTCCTGCCCAGGGCATCCCATTCTGTGACTAAAGCAGCCTCTGTTTAAGACCATATAAGCATTTGCTCTTATCATATTTGAAATTAGCCTGATAAAGACACTTTTGCTGGGCAAAGCACTACTGGACCCTGCCAGGTCCATTCCTGCCCAGGGCATCCCATTCTGTGACTACAGCAGCCTCTGTTTAAGACCATATAAGCATTTGCTCTTATCATATTTGAAATTAGCCTGATAAAGACACTTTTGCTGGGCAAAGCACTACTGGACCCTGCCAGGTCCATTCCTGCCCAGGGCATCCCATTCTGTGACTACAGCAGCCTCTGTTTAAGACCATATAAGCATTTGCTCTTATCATATTTGAAATTAGCCTGATAAAGACACTTTTGCTGGGCAAAGCACTACTGGACCCTGCCAGGTCCATTCCTGCCCAGGGCATCCCATTCTGTGACTAAAGCAGCCTCTGTTTAAGACCATATAAGCATTTGCTCTTATCATATTTGAAATTAGCCTGATAAAGACACTTTTGCTGGGCAAAGCACTACTGGACCCTGCCAGGTCCATTCCTGCCCAGGGCATCCCATTCTGTGACTAAAGCAGCCTCTGTTTAAGACCATATAAGCATTTGCTCTTATCATATTTGAAATTAGCCTGATAAAGACACTTTTGCTGGGCAAAGCACTACTGGACCCTGCCAGGTCCATTCCTGCCCAGGGCATCCCATTCTGTGACTAAAGCAGCCTCTGTTTAAGACCATATAAGCATTTGCTCTTATCATATTTGAAATTAGCCTGATAAAGACACTTTTGCTGGGCAAAGCACTACTGGACCCTGCCAGGTCCATTCCTGCCCAGGGCATCCCATTCTGTGACTACAGCAGCCTCTGTTTAAGACCATATAAGCATTTGCTCTTATCATATTTGAAATTAGCCTGATAAAGACACTTTTGCTGGGCAAAGCACTACTGGACCCTGCCAGGTCCATTCCTGCCCAGGGCATCCCATTCTGTGACTACAGCAGCCTCTGTTTAAGACCATATAAGCATTTGCTCTTATCATATTTGAAATTAGCCTGATAAAGACACTTTTGCTGGGCAAAGCACTACTGGACCCTGCCAGGTCCATTCCTGCCCAGGGCATCCCATTCTGTGACTAAAGCAGCCTCTGTTTAAGACCATATAAGCATTTGCTCTTATCATATTTGAAATTAGCCTGATAAAGACACTTTTGCTGGGCAAAGCACTACTGGACCCTGCCAGGTCCATTCCTGCCCAGGGCATCCCATTCTGTGACTAAAGCAGCCTCTGTTTAAGACCATATAAGCATTTGCTCTTATCATATTTGAAATTAGCCTGATAAAGACACTTTTGCTGGGCAAAGCACTACTGGACCCTGCCAGGTCCATTCCTGCCCAGGGCATCCCATTCTGTGACTAAAGCAGCCTCTGTTTAAGACCATATAAGCATTTGCTCTTATATTTGAAATTAGCCTGATAAAGACACTTTTGCTGGGCAAAGCACTACTGGACCCTGCCAGGTCCATTCCTGCCCAGGGCATCCCATTCTGTGACTAAAGCAGCCTCTGTTTAAGACCATATAAGCATTTGCTCTTATCATATTTGAAATTAGCCTGATAAAGACACTTTTGCTGGGCAAAGCACTACTGGACCCTGCCAGGTCCATTCCTGCCCAGGGCATCCCATTCTGTGACTACAGCAGCCTCTGTTTAAGACCATATAAGCATTTGCTCTTATCATATTTGAAATTAGCCTGATAAAGACACTTTTGCTGGGCAAAGCACTACTGGACCCTGCCAGGTCCATTCCTGCCCAGGGCATCCCATTCTGTGACTACAGCAGCCTCTGTTTAAGACCATATAAGCATTTGCTCTTATCATATTTGAAATTAGCCTGATAAAGACACTTTTGCTGGGCAAAGCACTACTGGACCCTGCCAGGTCCATTCCTGCCCAGGGCATCCCATTCTGTGACTACAGCAGCCTCTGTTTAAGACCATATAAGCATTTGCTCTTATCATATTTGAAATTAGCCTGATAAAGACACTTTTGCTGGGCAAAGCACTACTGGACCCTGCCAGGTCCATTCCTGCCCAGGGCATCCCATTCTGTGACTACAGCAGCCTCTGTTTAAGACCATATAAGCATTTGCTCTTATCATATTTGAAATTAGCCTGATAAAGACACTTTTGCTGGGCAAAGCACTACTGGACCCTGCCAGGTCCATTCCTGCCCAGGGCATCCCATTCTGTGACTACAGCAGCCTCTGTTTAAGACCATATAAGCATTTGCTCTTATCATATTTGAAATTAGCCTGATAAAGACACTTTTGCTGGGCAAAGCACTACTGGACCCTGCCAGGTCCATTCCTGCCCAGGGCATCCCATTCTGTGACTAAAGCAGCCTCTGTTTAAGACCATATAAGCATTTGCTCTTATCATATTTGAAATTAGGCCTGATAAAGACACTTTTGCTGGGCATAGCACTACTGGACCCTGCCAGGTCCACTTCTGTTGGGGCATCCCATTCTGTGACTAAAGCAGCCTCTGTTTAAGACCATATAAGCATTTGCTCTTATTATATTTATATTATAAGACACTTTTGCTGGGCATAGGCTTACTGCTGCCTGCCAGGTGCACTTCTGTTGAGGCATCCCATTCTGTAACATAGCATACCCCTCTTTATTTACATTAAGCAGCTCTCTTATTTACACTAAGCAGGCCTGTTGGAGGCTGAGTGTTACTGCTCACTTTTGGTGTGCATTATATTCGGTTTCATATAGACCCACCGCTGCCCGGGGTTTTTTTAAATATCACCTACTACCACGCCAGTTAGACTATGTCGGGCAGACAAGTGCCTGGAAGTGAAAAGAGGAGTGGCAGAGGCCAAGATTCCGCAGGCAGAGCTCGCATCAGACTGGGGGCCAGTAGCAGCAGGAGTCACGCTGAGAGACCTAATCTGCCAGTATCTGCTAGCGGTCGGGTCTCCACCAGTAACGCATCTGCCGTGGTAGATTGGCTGACGCGCTCATCAACAACATCATCACAACTTACGTCTGAGACCCCCAGTCTAGGGTCGGTAGGTTCCTCTGACACAACCCTGAGTTGGCATGCCCCGAGAGCAGTCCCTGTCCTCCCATTGCCTCTGTCCTACGCCGTTCCCTCCCCCAGCGACGTATCCTATGCTTTGGGTTCAGCTCCACTCTTTAGTGAGGAGGACGATCAGATACAGGAGGACAGTCAGCAGCTACTGCTCAGCCAAGAAATGGAGGTGGCTTCTTTAGCTAGGCAGACAAATAGTGATGTGGACAGTGTCGTGGGTGCTGCGAGCGTTCCAGCTCCTGCGCCAGACACTGTTGACGAATCCACGAACATCAGTGACGTACAGCCACAACTCGGTGATGATGATGATGATGACGATGAAGCCGATCGCACTTGGGAGCCGGGTGATGAAGGGGCTTCATCGTCATCATCAGGAGAAGAGGGGCGCAGGTTGCCCCGGAGTCAGCAGCTGAGGCAGCAAGGTGGTAGCAGTCAGCATGGGGGCACAATTCCAAAGGCTGGAGCCGGCCGGGGCCGGGGTAGAGCACCTGCTGTGCGGCAGTATACCTTATCGGGAGGTAGTGGAGCAGGGGTTCCTGGAGTTGGCAACAGCAGCAGTGAATCAGTGAGGCCAGGGGGTGGGAAAAGTAGCTACTCGGCAGTGTGGCAGTTTTTCCTGAGGCATCCGCAGGAGGGTAACATGGCCACATGCAAGATATGTAGGCAAAAGGTGAAGCGTGGCCAGGGTCCAAATGTTGGCACCACGGCCCTGCGTCAACATATGATGCGTCACCATAAAACGACCTGGGAGAACCGAGGCTCCCAAGGGGTGGTCCAGTCTGCTTCCTCACCAAGTGAGCTCCCAATTTCTGCCAGCCAAGGCTCCAGCACCTCAGCCGAAGGCAGCTGTGCGTCATACCCATCCTCTGTCGCTCCTGCTCCTCCTCCTCCAAGTCATGCATCCCGCCAGCAATCCATCAGCGAAGCCATGTCCAAGAGACAGCAGTATGCGCCCACTCATCCTACGGCGCAGAAGCTGAATGTGCTCCTGTCCAAGTTGCTGGTGCTGCAGTCGCTCCCTTTTCAGGTGGTGGAATCTGCACCTTTCAGAGAACTGATGGCTTGTGCCGAGCCGAGGTGGAGAGTCCCAAGCCGTCATTTCTTTGCCAAGAAGGCAGTACCAGCGCTGCACACTTTTGTTGAACAGAAGGTGGGCCAGTCCTTGAGCCTGTCGGTGTGTAGCAAAATACATGGCAGCGCCGACATCTGGAGCTGTAACTACGGTCAGGGGCAGTACATGTCGTTTACGGCCCACTGGGTGAATGTGGTCCCTTTGCAGCAGCAACTTGGACAGGTCACGCCGCTTCGGCCTCCGCGCTCTCTGCCCATTGGGCCTGTGACACCGTGCGACTCGGCCTCCTCATCCTCCGCCATCTCCTCACCCTCCACTGTAGGCTCAAGTCTCAGTGCCCCTCCAGTCTACCATGTGTGCAGGGCACGGAGGTGTCACGCAGTGCTTCACATGGTTTGTCTTGGCGAACGGAGTCACACAGGGGAGGAACTGCTTAAATGTATTCATCAGGAAATCCAAACATGGCTTACTCCGAGAAAACTTAAAATGGGAATCATGGTTACCGACAATGGGAAGAACATTTTGTCTGCGCTGCGCCAAGGAAGCCTGACCCATGCCCCCTGCATGGCTCACGTCTTCAATCTGGTTGTCAAGCGGTTTCTGAAGTGTTCCCCCCATCTGCAAGACATCCTAACAACTTCAAGGAAACTTTGCATGCACTTCAGCCACTCCTACACCGCCAAACACACCCTTCTTGAGCTACAGCGTCAGAATGGTATCCCCCAACATAGTCTGATTTGCGATGTTTCCACCCGTTGGAATTCCACCCTTCACATGTTGGACCGATTATATGAACAGAGAAAAGCCATCACGGATTTCCTGATGATCCAAGCAGATAGGGGGACTCCCCTGTGTAACTTCAATGTCAACCAGTGGCAGCTCATACGTGACACCTGCCGTTTGCTCAGGCCCTTTGAGGATGCCACTTTATTTGTCAGTCGGCAGGATTACGGGATGAACGACGTGATTCCACTGCTTCATGTACTACAGCACATGTTGGAAACCATGGCTGGTCAGGGCACTGGAGACATGGCGTTTACATCTTACGGCCACATGAACCCCGCTGGAGCTGAACTGGAGGAGGAGGAAGAGGAGGAGGAGGAGTTGCCCAGCGAAACACAGTTTAGGCTTGGCGAAATGGCTGGTTTATCTAGTCAGCGGACAGGAGAGGAGGAGCAGGAGCAGCCAGAGGAGCTAGAGGTTTTTGAGGAAGGCGAGACAGAGGACCCGGGCACACCGTGGCAGTATGCAGTGGAGATGGAGACAGGTAGTCCATCCGAGTCACTTGCGCAAATGGCACGAAGCATGCTCACGTGCTTGCGTAGTGACCCCAGAATTGTTTCCATCTGTCGGCGGGATGACTTCTGGCTGTCCACCTTATTGGACCCTCGCTTCTGGCACAAAATGGGGGCATTTTTTAAACCCACCGAGAGGGAGGACAAACTCAACTACTACAAAGACATTCTACGTAGGCAGTTGGCCGATGCCTATCTGCGCCATGGTCCATACTCTCGCAGGTCTGACTCGAGGGGACCTCTGCGCTCACCTTCCACTGCCATGGCCGCTGGGGGGGTTGGCAGCAGCAGCAGCAGAAGCTCCATCAGCAGCAGCAGCCTCAGTCTTCAGTCGCTAATGAGTAGCTTTCTACACCCGCATAGTGAGGCTACTCATGAGCAGCAGGAAGACCTGGAGCAGGACCTGAACCAGCAGGTCATGTCATACTTTGACATGACCATGCCAACACACCTTGAAGATCCGCTGGACTTCTGGGCAGCCAAACTTGATTTGTGGCCGCAACTAGCAGAGTTTGCCCTGGAAAAGCTGTCCTGCCCGGCAAGTAGCGTGCCATCTGAGCGGGTGTTTAGTGCGGCGGGGGCCATAGTTACGGCGAGGAGAACTCGTCTGTCAACTAAAAATGTGGAGAGACTCACCTTTGTCAAAATGAATCAGGGATGGATCAGCCAGGATTTCTACCCACCAATGCCTGATGCATGCAACTAGATTCAGCATGGTGCCACGTTTTACACTTTCCAAATGGTGCAAAACATATTTATGTCTTTAGGCCATTTTTTGGGCTCCTGCTGCTGCTGCTACTGTCAACTCCTGCCAACTCCAGGGTGTGATTCATCCAATTTTTGGGCTCCTGAAGCCAACTCCAGTGTATATTTGGGCTCCTGCTGCTGCTGCTGCCAACTTCTGCCAACTCCAGGGTGTGATTCATCCAATTTTTGGGCTCCTGAAGCCAACTCCAGTGTATATTTGGGCTCCTGCTGCTGCTACTGTCAACTCCTGCCAACTCCAGGGTGTGATTCATCCAATTTTTGGGCTCCTGAAGCCAACTCCAGTGTATATTTGGGCTCCTGCTGCTGCTACTGTCAACTCCTGCCAACTCCAGGGTGTGATTCATCCAATTTTTGGGCTCCTGAGGCCAACTCCAGTGTATATTTGGGCTCCTGCTGCTGCTACTGTCAACTCCTGCCAACTCCAGGGTGTGATTCATCCAATTTTTGGGCTCCTGAAGCCAACTCCAGTGTATATTTGGGCTCCTGCTGCTGCTGCTGCCAACTTCTGCCAACTCCAGGGTGTGATTCATCCAATTTTTGGGCTCCTGCTGCTGCTGCTGCCAACTTCTGCCAACTCCAGGGTGTGATTCATCCAATTTTTGGGCTCCTGAAGCCAACTCCAGTGTATATTTGGGCTCCTGCTGCTGCTACTGTCAACTCCTGCCAACTCCAGGGTGTGATTCATCCAATTTTTGGGCTCCTGAAGCCAACTCCAGTGTATATTTGGGCTGCTGCTGCTGCCAACTTCTGCCAACTCCAGGGTGTGATTCATCCAATTTTTGGGCTCCTGAAGCCAACTCCAGTGTATATTTGGGCTCCTGCTGCTGCTGCTGCCAACTTCTGCCAACTCCAGGGTGTGATTCATCCAATTTTTGGGCTCCTGCTGCTGCTGCTGCCAACTTCTGCCAACTCCAGGGTGTGATTCATCCAATTTTTGGGCTCCTGAAGCCAACTCCAGTGTATATTTGGGCTCCTGCTGCTGCTACTGTCAACTCCTGCCAACTCCAGGGTGTGATTCATCCAATTTTTGGGCTCCTGAAGCCAACTCCAGTGTATATTTGGGCTCCTGCTGCTACTACTGTCAACTCCTGCCAACTCCAGGGTGTGATTCATCCAATTTTTGGGCTCCTGAGGCCAACTCCAGTGTATATTTGGGCTCCTGCTGCTACTACTGTCAACTCCTGCCAACTCCAGGGTGTGATTCATCCAATTTTTGGGCTCCTGAGGCCAACTCCAGTGTATATTTGGGCTCCTGCTGCTGCTACTGTCAACGCCTGCCAACTCCAGGGTGTGATTCATCCAATTTTTGGGCTCCTGAGGCCAACTCCAGTGTATATTTGGGCTCCTGCTGCTGCTACTGTCAACTCCTGCCAACTCCAGGGTGTGATTCATCCAATTTTTGGGCTCCTGAAGCCAACTCCAGTGTATATTTGGGCTCCTGCTGCTGCTACTGTCAACTCCTGCCAACTCCAGGGTGTGATTCATCCAATTTTTGGGCTCCTGAAGCCAACTCCAGTGTATATTTGGGCTCCTGCTGCTACTACTGTCAACTCCTGCCAACTCCAGGGTGTGATTCATCCAATTTTTGGGCTCCTGAGGCCAACTCCAGTGTATATTTGGGCTCCTGCTGCTGCTACTGTCAACTCCTGCCAACTCCAGGGTGTGATTCATCCAATTTTTGGGCTCCTGAGGCCAACTCCAGTGTATATTTGGGCTCCTGCTGCTGCTACTGTCAACTCCTGCCAACTCCAGGGTGTGATTCATCCAATTATTGGGCTCCTGAAGCCAACTCCAGTGTATATTTGGGCTCCTGCTGCTGCTGCTGCCAACTTCTGCCAACTCCAGGGTGTGATTCATCCAATTTTTGGGCTCCTGCTGCTGCTGCTGCCAACTTCTGCCAACTCCAGGGTGTGATTCATCCAATTTTTGGGCTCCTGAAGCCAACTCCAGTGTATATTTGGGCTCCTGCTGCTGCTACTGTCAACTCCTGCCAACTCCAGGGTGTGATTCATATTATTTTTGGGCTCCTGAAGCCAACTCCAGTGTATATTTGGGCTCCTGCTGCTGCTGCTGCCAACTTCTGCCAACTCCAGGGTGTGATTCATCCAATTTTTGGGCTCCTGAAGCCAACTCCAGTGTATATTTGGGCTCCTGCTGCTGCTACTGTCAACTCCTGCCAACTCCAGGGTGTGATTCATCCAATTTTTGGGCTCCTGAAGCCAACTCCAGTGTATATTTGGGCTCCTGCTGCTGCTACTCTCAACTCCTGCCAACTCCAGGGTGTGATTCATCCAATTTTTGGGCTCCTGAGGCCAACTCCAGTGTATATTTGGGCTCCTGCTGCTGCTGCTGCCAACTTCTGCCAACTCCAGGGTGTGATTCATCCAATTTTTGGGCTCCTGAAGCCAACTCCAGTGTATATTTGGGCTCCTGCTGCTGCTACTGTCAACTCCTGCCAACTCCAGGGTGTGATTCATCCAATTTTTGGGCTCCTGAGGCCAACTCCAGTGTATATTTGGGCTCCTGCTGCTGCTGCTGCCAACTTCTGCCAACTCCAGGGTGTGATTCATCCAATTTTTGGGCTCCTGAAGCCAACTCCAGTGTATATTTGGGCTCCTGCTGCTGCTACTGTCAACTCCTGCCAACTCCAGGGTGTGATTCATCCAATTTTTGGGCTCCTGAAGCCAACTCCAGTGTATATTTGGGCTCCTGCTGCTGCTACTGTCAACTCCTGCCAACTCCAGGGTGTGATTCATCCAATTTTTGGGCTCCTGAAGCCAACTCCAGTGTATATTTGGGCTCCTGCTGCTGCTGCTGCCAACTTCTGCCAACTCCAGGGTGTGATTCATCCAATTTTTGGGCTCCTGCTGCTGCTGCTGCCAACTTCTGCCAACTCCAGGGTGTGATTCATCCAATTTTTGGGCTCCTGAAGCCAACTCCAGTGTATATTTGGGCTCCTGCTGCTGCTGCTGCCAACTTCTGCCAACTCCAGGGTGTGATTCATCCAATTTTTGGGCTCCTGCTGCTGCTGCTGCCAACTTCTGCCAACTCCAGGGTGTGATTCATCCAATTTTTGGGCTCCTGAAGCCAACTCCAGTGTATATTTGGGCTCCTGCTGCTGCTACTGTCAACTCCTGCCAACTCCAGGGTGTGATTCATCCAATTTTTGGGCTCCTGAAGCCAACTCCAGTGTATATTTGGGCTCCTGCTGCTGCTGCTGCCAACTTCTGCCAACTCCAGGGTGTGATTCATCCAATTTTTGGGCTCCTGAAGCCAACTCCAGTGTATATTTGGGCTCCTGCTGCTGCTACTGTCAACTCCTGCCAACTCCAGGGTGTGATTCATCCAATTTTTGGGCTCCTGAAGCCAACTCCAGTGTATATTTGGGCTCCTGCTGCTGCTACTGTCAACTCCTGCCAACTCCAGGGTGTGATTCATCCAATTTTTGGGCTCCTGAAGCCAACTCCAGTGTATATTTGGGCTCCTGCTGCTGCTGCTGCCAACTTCTGCCAACTCCAGGGTGTGATTCATCCAATTTTTGGGCTCCTGCTGCTGCTGCTGCCAACTTCTGCCAACTCCAGGGTGTGATTCATCCAATTTTTGGGCTCCTGAAGCCAACTCCAGTGTATATTTGGGCTCCTGCTGCTGCTGCTGCCAACTTCTGCCAACTCCAGGGTGTGATTCATCCAATTTTTGGGCTCCTGCTGCTGCCAACTTCTGCCAACTCCAGGGTGTGATTCATCCAATTTTTGGGCTCCTGAAGCCAACTCCAGTGTATATTTGGGCTCCTGCTGCTGCTACTGTCAACTCCTGCCAACTCCAGGGTGTGATTCATCCAATTTTTGGGCTCCTGAAGCCAACTCCAGTGTATATTTGGGCTCCTGCTGCTGCTGCTGCCAACTTCTGCCAACTCCAGGGTGTGATTCATCCAATTTTTGGGCTCCTGAAGCCAACTCCAGTGTATATTTGGGCTCCTGCTGCTGCTACTGTCAACTCCTGCCAACTCCAGGGTGTGATTCATCCAATTTTTGGGCTCCTGAAGCCAACTCCAGTGTATATTTGGGCTCCTGCTGCTGCTACTGTCAACTCCTGCCAACTCCAGGGTGTGATTCATCCAATTTTTGGGCTCCTGAGGCCAACTCCAGTGTATATTTGGGCTCCTGCTGCTGCTACTGTCAACTCCTGCCAACTCCAGGGTGTGATTCATCCAATTTTTGGGCTCCTGAGGCCAACTCCAGTGTATATTTGGGCTCCTGCTGCTGCTACTGTCAACTCCTGCCAACTCCAGGGTGTGATTCATCCAATTTTTGGGCTCCTGAAGCCAACTCCAGTGTATATTTGGGCTCCTGCTGCTGCTGCTGCCAACTTCTGCCAACTCCAGGGTGTGATTCATCCAATTTTTGGGCTCCTGCTGCTGCTGCTGCCAACTTCTGCCAACTCCAGGGTGTGATTCATCCAATTTTTGGGCTCCTGAAGCCAACTCCAGTGTATATTTGGGCTCCTGCTGCTGCTACTGTCAACTCCTGCCAACTCCAGGGTGTGATTCATCCAATTTTTGGGCTCCTGAGGCCAACTCCAGTGTATATTTGGGCTCCTGCTGCTGCTGCTGCCAACTTCTGCCAACTCCAGGGTGTGATTCATCCAATTTTTGGGCTCCTGAAGCCAACTCCAGTGTATATTTGGGCTCCTGCTGCTGCTACTGTCAACTCCTGCCAACTCCAGGGTGTGATTCATCCAATTTTTGGGCTCCTGAGGCCAACTCCAGTGTATATTTGGGCTCCTGCTGCTGCTGCTGCCAACTTCTGCCAACTCCAGGGTGTGATTCATCCAATTTTTGGGCTCCTGAAGCCAACTCCAGTGTATATTTGGGCTCCTGCTGCTGCTACTGTCAACTCCTGCCAACTCCAGGGTGTGATTCATCCAATTTTTGGGCTCCTGAAGCCAACTCCAGTGTATATTTGGGCTCCTGCTGCTGCTACTGTCAACTCCTGCCAACTCCAGGGTGTGATTCATCCAATTTTTGGGCTCCTGAGGCCAACTCCAGTGTATATTTGGGCTCCTGCTGCTGCTGCTGCCAACTTCTGCCAACTCCAGGGTGTGATTCATCCAATTTTTGGGCTCCTGAAGCCAACTCCAGTGTATATTTGGGCTCCTGCTGCTGCTACTGTCAACTCCTGCCAACTCCAGGGTGTGATTCATCCAATTTTTGGGCTCCTGAAGCCAACTCCAGTGTATATTTGGGCTCCTGCTGCTGCTACTGTCAACTCCTGCCAACTCCAGGGTGTGATTCATCCAATTTTTGGGCTCCTGAGGCCAACTCCAGTGTATATTTGGGCTCCTGCTGCTGCTGCTGCCAACTTCTGCCAACTCCAGGGTGTGATTCATCCAATTTTTGGGCTCCTGAAGCCAACTCCAGTGTATATTTGGGCTCCTGCTGCTGCTACTGTCAACTCCTGCCAACTCCAGGGTGTGATTCATCCAATTTTTGGGCTCCTAAGGCCAACTCCAGTGTATATTTGGGCTCCTGCTGCTGCTACTGTCAACTCCTGCCAACTCCAGGGTGTGATTCATCCAATTTTTGGGCTCCTGAAGCCAACTCCAGTGTATATTTGGGCTCCTGCTGCTGCTACTGTCAACTCCTGCCAACTCCAGGGTGTGATTCATCCAATTTTTGGGCTCCTGAGGCCAACTCCAGTGTATATTTGGGCTCCTCCTGCTGCTGCTGCCAACTTCTGCCAACTCCAGGGTGTGATTCATCCAATTTTTGGGCTCCTGAAGCCAACTCCAGTGTATATTTGGGCTCCTGCTGCTGCTACTGTCAACTCCTGCCAACTCCAGGGTGTGATTCATCCAATTTTTGGGCTCCTGAGGCCAACTCCAGTGTATATTTGGGCTCCTGCTGCTGCCAACTTCTGCCAACTCCAGGGTGTGATTCATCCAATTTTTGGGCTGCTGCTGCTGCCAACTTCTGCCAACTCCAGGGTGTGATTCATCCAATTTTTGGGCTCCTGAGGCCAACTCCAGTGTATATTTGGGCTCCTGCTGCTGCTGCTGCCAACTTCTGCCAACTCCAGGGTGTGATTCATCCAATTTTTGGGCTCCTGAGGCCAACTCCAGTGTATATTTGGGCTCCTTCTGCCCCTCATAGTGATGCCACTTCAACTCTCTGCAATTGTGCCGCTCTGCAATTCTATTAGCGATGCCTCTGATCTGCATGTGATATTTCTTCAAAGTATTATTTAACTAACCCAGCACGCATCCTGTGCGTGTTACAGCAAGGCTGAATGGTTTACAACCCTATTGAGGCTCTAGGAGGCTCAGAAATAGCCGTTTTTAATAGCGATTCGTCGCGAATTTATTCGGGTCGAAACGATTTTTGTCGGAAAATTCGGCGAATCAGTCGAATCGAATTTTTCAAAAGTTCGCTCATCTCTAGAAACAACATATTCTATGATATTTAAACTAGGGATGAGCGAACTTTTGAAAAATTCGATTCGGCTGATTCGCCGAATTTTCCGACAAAATTTGTTTCAGTCTGAATTTATTAGCGACGAATCGCTATTAAAAACGGCTATTTCTGAGCTTCCTAGAGCCTCAATAGGGTTGTAAACCATTCTGCCTTGCTGTAACACGCATAGGATGCGTGCTGGGTTAGTGAAATAATACTGTAAATAATTATGACATGCAGATCAGAGGCATCGCTGTTAGAATCGCAGAGCGGCACAATTGCAGAGAGTTGAGGTGGCATCACTATGAGGGGCCCCTATATTGCCTGAAAAACACACCCTGGAGCTGGCAGCAGCAGGAGCCCAAATATTGGCTGAAAGACATCCTGGAGTTGGCAGCAGGAGCCCAAAAATTAGCTGAATGACACCCTGGAGTTGCAAGCAGCAGTAGCAGCAGCAGCCCAAACATAGCTTGAAAGAGACACTGGAGTTGGCAGCAGGAGCCCAAAAATTGGCTGAATGACACCCTGGAGTTGCAAGCAGCAGGAGCCCAAAAATAGCTTGAAAGAGACACTGGAGTTGGCAGCAGGAGCCCAAAAATTGGCTGAATGACACCCTGGAGTAGCAAGCAGCAGCAGCAGGAGCCCAAACATAGCTTGAAAGAGACACTGGAGTTGGCAGCAGGAGCCCAAAAATTGGCTGAATGACACCCTGGAGTAGCAAGCAGCAGCAGCAGGAGCCCAAACATAGCTTGAAAGAGACACTGGAGTTGGCAGCAGGAGCCCAAAAATTGGCTGAATGACACCCTGGAGTTGACAGCAGCAGCAGCTCAAACCTAGCTTGAAAGACACACTGGAGTTGGTAGCAGGAGCCCAAAAATTGGCTGAATGACATCCTGTAGTTGCAAGCAGCAGGAGCCCAAACATAGCTTGAAAGAGACACTGGAGTTGGCAGCAGGAGCCCAAAAATTGGCTGAACGACACCCTGGAGTTGCAAGCAGCAACAGCAGCAGCAGCCCAAACCTAGCTTGAAAGAGACACTGGAGTTGGCAGCAGGAACCCAAAAATTGGCTGAACGACACCCTGGAGTTGCAAGCAGCAACAGCAGCAGCAGCCCAAACCTAGCTTGAAAGAGACACTGGAGTTGGCAGCAGGAACCCAAAAATTGGCCTAAAGACACACTGCAGTTGGCAGCAGCAGCAGCAGGAGTCCAAAATTTGGCTGAAAGGCACACCCTGAAGTCGGCATCAGCAGGAGCCCAAAAATTGGCCTAAAGACATAAAAATGTTTTGCACCATTTGGAAAGTGTAAAACATGGCACCATGCTGAATCTAGTCACATGCATCAGCCATTGGTGGGTGGAAATCCTGGCTGATCCATCCCTGATTCATTTTCACAAAGGTGAGTCTCTCCACATTTTTAGTTGACAGACGAGTTCTCCTCGCCGTAACTATGGCCCCCGCCGCACTAAACACCCGCTCAGATGGCACGCTACTTGCCGGGCAGGACAGCTTTTCCAGGGCAAACTCAGCTAGCTGCGGCCACAAGTCAAGTTTGGCTGCACAGAAGTCCAGCGGATCCTCAAGGTGTGTTGGCATGGTCATGTCAAGGTATGACATGACCTGCTGGTTCAGGTCCTGCTCCAGGTCTTCCTGCTGCTCATGAGTAGACTCACTATGTGGGTGTAGAAAGCTACTCATTAGCGACTGAAGACTGAGGCTGCTGCTGATGGAGCTGCTGCTGCTGCTCCTGCCAACCCCCCCAGCAGCCATGGCAGTGGAAGGTGAGTGCAGAGGTCCCCCCAAGTCAGACCTGCGAGAGTATGGACCATGGCGCAGATAGGCATCGGCCAACTGACTATGTAGAATATCTTTGTAGTAGGTCAGTTTGTCCTCCCTCTTGGCGGGTTTAAAAAATGCCCCCATTTTGTGCCAGAAACGAGGGTCCAATAAGATGGAGAGCCAGAAGTCCAATACTTTGATTAAGCTGAGGAAGGATCAACAAGCGTATTTAGTATAACATATAGGCTGCCTAATGCAGGTTTGGGATGCCCTGCGGCCTGGTGTTTTTTTTTTTAAAGGCAGACCAAAAACCAATTCAAAATGCAATACTTTGATTAAGATGAGGAAGGATCAACAAGCGCATTTAGAATAACAGATAGGCTGCCTAATGCAGGTTTGGGATGCCCTGCGGCCTGGTGTTTTTTTTGTTAAAGGCAGACCAAAAACCAATTCAAAATGCAATACTTTGATTAAGCTGAGGAAGGATCAACAAGCGTATTTAGTATAACAGATAGGCTGCCAAGTGCAGGTTTGGGATGCCCTGCGGCCTGTTTTTTTTGTTAAAGGCAGACCAAAAACCAATTCAAAATGCAATACTTTGATTAAGCTGAGGAAGGATCAACAAGCGTATTTAGTATAACAGATAGGCTGCCTAATGCAGGTTTGGGATGCCCTGCGGCCTGGTGTTTTTTTGTTAAAGGCAGACCAAAAACCAATTCAAAATGCAATACGTTGTTTAAGCAGAGGAAGGATCAACAAGCGTATTTAGTATAACAGATAGGCTGCCAAGTGCAGGTTTGGGATGCCCTGCGGCCTGGTGTTTTTTTTGTTAACGGCAGACCAAAAACCAATTCAAAATGCAATACTTTGATTAAGCTGAGAAAGGATCAACAAGCGTATTTAGTATAACAGATAGGCTGCCTAATGCAGGTTTGGGATGCCCTGCGGCCTGGTGTTTTTTTTGTTAAAGGCAGACCAAAAACCAATTCAAAATGCAATACTTTGTTTAAGCAGAGGAAGGATCAACAAGCGTATTTAGTATAACAGATAGGCTGCCTAATGCAGGTTTGGGATGCCCTGCGGTCTGGTGTTTTTTTTGTTAAAGGCAGACCAAAAGCCAATTCAAAATGCAATACTTTGTTTAAGCAGAGGAAGGATCAACAAGCGTATTTAGTATAACAGATAGGCTGCCAAGTGCATGTTTGGGATGCCCTGCGGCCTCTTTTCCTATCGCATCGGAATGTATGTTTGCCTGTTTATAGTGCAGGGTGTAAAATTAACAGGACACAAGAGACACTGCATTATCAGGCTTTTGTTAATTCCTGAACTGGCAGCATCAAAGGGCCTCATTGAGAATAACAGCCCTTCAGGTGATAATATAATTGAGGCTACAGGAGGGCCAGGAATAACAATGGAGGAAGAGCCCATTATCACTCAGTTACCCATTGTGTAGGAATAATCCCTATTGTCTGCTCCCCCCCTCCATGGCTCCGCTTATCCTCTTATACACAGGATCAGCCTTGGGGTAAGTGTCGCCATATGCAGGGTGTCAGGACACACACATATTAATAAATAGTGTAGAAAACAGAAAGGGGACACGGAAATTTGGGGGGGGGGGGGGAGAGATGCATGCCACAAAAAAAAGGGGGGGGGTAAATACATTGGAAGTGCAGAAAAATAAATACTGAAGTAAGGTGGAAAAGAGAGAAAAACAAAAACATGTGAAAAATAAGAAGGGAATGTGAAAAGAGAGAAGGAGGGAAGGTGCAAAAGAGAAGAAGGGGAATTGGATATGAAAGCGAAAGAGCGGATAGGGAAAAGAGAGACGGAATTGGGAAGAGAGAGAGAGAAAGAAGGAATGTGCAAAAAAACTGAGAGAAGAAAGGAAGGTGGAAACAAGAGAGAGAAGGAGAGAATGTGGACGGGAGAGAGGAAAAGAGGGAATGTGGAAAAGAGAGAGAGAAAGAGAATGTGGATGAGAGACAGAAAAAGGGAATTTTGAAAGAGAGAGAAAAGGGGGATGTGGATAAGAGCGAGAGAGAGAGAGAGAAAGGGAATGGGGAAAAGAGAGAGAGAAAAAGGACATGGGGAAAAGAGAGAGAGAGAGAATTAGGGAAAGTGGAAGGGAAAGAGCAACAAGGATGGGATGTGGAAGACAGAGAAAAAGAGGGACTGTGGAAAATAGAGAGAGAGAGAGAGAGAAGAAAGGAATGTGGAAGAGAGAGAGAGAGAAAAGGAGGGAATCTCGAAAGAGAGAGAGAGAGAAGAAGGGGATGTGGGAATGCTAAGGCTACAATCAAACTTAAGGAGAAAGTCCACTTTCACTGTAATTTTTAAAAGTGTATATTTCTGAGGCGTTGAGCTGATCTAGAATTTTTTTCTTATGTTGGCAAATGTATTTTATGTTTTATTGAAGTGGTTTTCACTGCTTGCAACTGATACCAAGCCTGTGCACCAAGAAGACATACGTGAGTCCTGTACACACAGAACACTGCTGCTGACCATGTGTAAGGTTGCGTGAGCTCCATCACCTCAGCAGCAGCCAAAGTAGCAGTGTTCTATTTATACAGGACTCACTAATCTCTTCCCGTAAACCTTGGTGTGCAGTACAGCTGCCAATAGCAACAGGCACATATTGAAAACTACTTACATGAAGCACACATTTGCCTACATAGGATACTTTTAAAAAAATATTTGATTAGCTCAGCACCTAGAGGACATCCTTCCTGCACCAAAAAACGTTCACTGTGGACTTTCCCTTTAACTATCATAAACTTAAAGGCAAACACAGCACAGCCTAAAAGATTCCAGGGCTGGAAGTTGCCCCCCAGGAATCCGAAATTGCAATGCCCTGCTTTATGAAACTCCCAGTTTGCCTCCAACAGCTTACCTTTTCCTGGTCCAAAGGCACGTGTGCGGGCTCTCATCCAATCAGAGCAGCTTGCCGCGCCTTATGGCAGACATACCTCTGATAAATCTGATAAAAAAAAGTGTAGGAGCCTTAATGATGAGGTCCCCTAAACTTAAGGGCCAGGGTGGGGTCGCTACACCTGCACCCCCTGTAGTTACACCCCTGCCTGCATTATATATATTATTTGCACCCTAGTATAATACTGATGATAGAAAGTACTTGTTCTTCAAATTTGGAGTAAGTCTCTTGATTGTTGGGGGGTTACTGTAGGACAATGGGGGGGGGGGGCAAGTTCTCTCCCCGCCCTGATTGCTATTTATGCTAAAAACTGCCCAGCATTTAAGTTTGCAGTAGGCCTCCAGAGTGGGCCCAAGACACCCTAGTCCGATTCTCAGGGTGCATAACTTGAGGGGGTAGAGGGGTGCACCCGCATCAATGCCCAGAAGGTCAGGGGGCACCATCATGTATTTACCTATATACCCCCCAATGTAACTTCCCCCCATCCAACCCCCTAATGCTTTTTGCCCTATCCTGGTCCGGTCCCAGCAGAGGTGCAGGCCGCTTATGGGGCTGCTGCCTTTAAAGGTAAAGCATTCCTCCAGAGTGGGCCCCAGACACCCCAGTCCAATGCTCAGGGGCGTAACTTGAGTAGGTCTAGGGGTGCGACCGCATAGAGGCCCAGAAGGTCAGGGGACACCTATATGTATTTACCTATATACCGCCCATGTAACTTCCCCCATTCAACCCTCTAATGCTCTTTCCCCTATCCTGGTCTGCTCCTGGCTGGGGTGCAGACCGCTTATGGGGCTGCTGCCTTTAAAGGTAAAGCACCCCTCCAGAGTGGGCCCAAGACACCCCAGTCTGATACTCAGGGGCGTATCTTGAGGGAATATAGGGATGCAATCGAGGGCCAGAACGTCACGGGGCACCAACATGTATATACCTATATACCCCCTCATGTAACTTTCCCCCCATCCAACCTCCTAATTCACTTTCCCCTATCCTGATCTGCTCCTGGCTGGGGCCACTTATGGGGCTGGTAAAGCACCCCTCCAGACTGGGCCCAAGATAACCCAGTCCGATAATCAGGGGCGTAACTTAAGGGGGTATAGGGGTGCAACCGCATCAAGGCCCAGAAAGTCAGGGGGCACCATCATGTATATACCCCCCATTTAACTTCTCCCGGCTGGGGTGCAGGCCACTTATGGGGCTGTTGTCTTTAAAGGTAAAGCACCCCTCCAGAGTGGGCCCCAGACACCCCAGTCCGACACTCAGGGGCGTAACTTGAGGGGTATAGGGGTGGGACCGCATAGAGGCACAGAAGGTCAGGGGACACCATTATGTATATACCTATAGCTATAGAGGCACCCCTCCAGAGTGGGCCCAAGACACCCCAGTCTGATAGTCAGGGGTGTAACTTGAGGGTGTATAGGGGTGCGACCCCAGAAGGTCAGGGGGCTCCATCATGTATATACCTATATACCCTCCATGTAACTTCCCACCCATCCAACCCCCCAATGCTCTTTGCCCTATCCTGGTAAAGCACCCCTCCAGAGTGGGACCAAGACACCTCAGTCCGATACTCAGGGGCGTAACTCAAGGGGTACAGTGCAGGGGCATAACTCGAGGGATGCAATTGAGGCCCAGAAGTTCATGGGGCACCAGTCCAATACTCAGGGGCGTAACTTGAATGGGTAAAGGGGTGCGACCGCATCAAGGCCCAGGAGGTCACGGGGCCATCATGTATATACCCCCCATTTAACTTCTCCCAATCCAACCCCCTCATGCTCTTTCCCCTATCCTGGTCTGCTCCCGACTGCAGACCGCTTATGTGGCTACTGCCTTTAAAGGCAAATCACCCATTGTGATAAAAAACAAAGTTTTTGCAAAGTTTCAGAGAAAACCCTCTATGACATCACTGACTGATCTGCGCAGGGTTTTACCTATACCCAATCAAATCAGAATTTCATTGCAAATACAAGGTATGTTTTTCTCTCTCTTTATTAGCAAAGGTATTTGCTTTCATTGTTGTCAGCTTTTCTTTTTCCCCTGATAACAATGTGCAACTCTTTCATGTCTTGATTGAGAGCCATTTCCCAGAATGGGGATGGACTTTCATTGTTTGTCAGAAGATCTCACAAGGTCTTTTTAGGGTCTCTGATTAAAAAACCTCCCCCGCCCAGAAGTCTCTTATATAACCCCTGACCCTCCTGGGCTGCTCATAGTCCTGGAGGCATCATGGGCTACGGAGTGCTGTGCCTTGTTCTGCTGGGATTGCTGGCTGGGTCCTCCTATGTGCAATCGTGAGTATAGCTTAGCTTACATCACTGCTTTTTTGTTTTTAAGAGGGACTTAAGTAGGTCTGTGCTCCTGTATTAAGAGCTTATGTATGGATATGTGTAGGCTTCTTTTATTCTGTCCCTTGCATTGCCCATAACCTTGTGGATTTCTATTTTTAGGCTTAAAAAATTCTAAATTGTATGGTTGTAGCAGGATATGGTTGATCGATCTACCCTATTTACCCCTTGTCACCCCCCCCCCCCCCCTTTTCTTTTTTTTTCTCTTTTCTCTCCTTCTAATTTCTGATTCTCTTTCACATCTCTCCATCTTTTTCTATTCATTGTGGTTGGTAAATGTCTTACTGCAATCCTTGGCAAAGCTATGATAATCCTAGAAGTAACAATCATTTATTTATGTTACTCTGAAAATCCAAGATTAAGGTAATACCATTTTATTGACAATCATAGAAAAGTCTATAACCTCATACTCTGCGATCACAATGATAAAATAGGTCTGTCTCAATGGGCCTATTTAGTCATTGTGATCTAGTACTTGTGGTGTGTGTGTGTGGTTTTTTTTTTTTTTTTTTTTCCTCACTGGGTGAAGGATTATACACTGTATTAAAGGGGTTAAAATCTTAAACCACATGCAAAAAGCACAAAGCTAAAGAAATTTGAATTTGAGTCCTCTTTAAAGTTCATCCAATAATTCTTTGAATCAATAAAGTGACTAGTCAATCAAATCTTTGTGCGATCCCACCACCGTTCATATGCTCTTACCAACAAATGGTCTGATAATGTGCTGAATCCAAAAGGTTTTCCAAATAACTTCACTCATTTGAATAATGCTCAGCTTGTCTCCACCATTAACTCATAATTAAACAAGGTGTGTAGCCTCCATAATGTGATCATGTAAAAGAAAGTAATAGATCCATAGTGCAACAATGCTAAAAACTGATAGGCTTTTATTAATGAGCCAATAAAACACATCAGTTTTTAGCATTGATTCACTATGGATCTATTACTTTGTTTTACATGATCACATTATGGAGGCTACACACCTTATTTAATTATGAGTTAATGGTGGAGACAAGCTGAGCATTATTCAAATGAGTGTGAAGTTATTTGGAAAACCTTTTTTGATTCAGCGCATTATCAGACCATTTGTTGGTAAGCACATATGAATGGTGGTGGGATCGCACAAAGATTTGATCGACTAGTCACCTTATTGATTCAAAGAATTATTGGATGAACTTTAAAGAGGATTCAAATGTATTTAGCTCTGTGCTTTTTGCATGTGGTTTAAGATTTGAACTTATTAGTGAGATATAAGTTTTGCACGTGGAGCTTGGGATTCAATACTTTATATTTGTAAGACATTAGTGTTTAAAATTTTATATATATTTTTATAATATTTATTTTAAAGGGTTGTTGAGCACGAGTGCTGGTGTTTAAAAGAAGCTGTTTGTACTTTTAGATGTTATCACGGAGTATAATGTTAATAGACTTTTCTATAATTGATGAACCGATGTGACTAAGGTTATATATTCCTTGCATTTATTTGAGTAATTTGAGCACAAATTTAAATATAAGCTGCTTGCATTTTCAATTGTATTGAGTTAGCCAATAAATGATTTTACCTTAACCTTGGATTTCCTGCTTACATCGATGGCTAACGCAGTACAACAACGTACTCCATATTACTCAAACTGCGATGTGACTTTAGTGTTACTATTGCTGCTAATTGACCCTTTGACTTGCTGTCTATAAGGTCCTGCAATGTTAAGTATAGAAAAGGGACATTTGTTAAATTAGGCCATGCCCCCTCATTGATGCATGGATTGGTGATATAACAGTTAAAGCAATATAAACACTTTGACACAGATCTGCATGTTAAACCTCCAAAGAGGGACAAATGAGACTAATGAAGGGCAGGAGGACACGGAGGGACAGCCCCTCCAAATCAGGGACACTTGGGAGCTATGCCTTCAATCTGGCAGCATGGGGGCATCCTTATTTGGAATACCCTGCTACACATTCCCAGCAGCCTAATACTTACCTCAGTCTTGCTGTCTCCAACAAGTCATTCACATTCACCTAAAAGTGAAAGTCAGGTCTAGTAATCACCCCCCCCCCCCCCCCCAACCTGCCACCCTGCACTGGTGCTAAAGTAGGTCAGGAGGGTTACAGGCAATAAAACAAAACAGCTTACCCATACCTCCCAAGTGTCTTTGATTTGGAGTGACTGTCCCTCTTATGAGTCCATGCCCTCCCGTCCCTCGTTTTGTCTCTCTTTGAGGTGTAACGTGCAGATCTGCATCAATAAATGATTCATTTGCCTATTTAAAGTGGACATGGTCCTTTCCCCGAGGGCTCCCCGATCAGTCCACTTTTAAGTGTTTATATTGTGTAAACTGTTAGACACCCTATCTTTTATCCAGCAATCAATGAGGGGGTGTGGCCTAATTTAACAAATGCCCCTCTTTCCCACCCAGAAAAGTTGGGAGTACCAGTATTGGCCCATATTCAGTGTTGATACTGGCACTCCTGTGGCAGCAGCTCGGACAGTGCACAGTGGCATCCCCTGCTCTCCACGCTTCAAGTCAATAGGCAGCGCACAGAGCCGGGGATGCATCCTGTCCAAGATGGCAGCACCCAGGAGCCAAAGCACACGAGAGAGAGAGAGAGAGAGGAGCCGGATACCCCCCTGCCTCAGAATCAGGAGACACAAAGACAATAGTTTTCCTTAGTATGCAAAACCCCACCCATTCCTCTCTTCCCCTGTGTTAAGCGTGATTTTGTGCTGAAGCTAGATATATTTTAGTTGTTAGCTATGGGAGGGCCTTCACCATACGTATGCTTAGGAGCCTCCGCCACACCTATTCTGGCCTTGAGAAAATGTATAGCCCACCCACCCTCATCCCTTCTGCATCCCAAGAAATGCTTTTACAAATGACGTATTGGTTAACCTCATACACTTCTTCTCTTACCAGATGCACCCTCATCACATCGAATTTGCTACATGTGGACAGCGAGGAGACCTTCGTGGTGGATGGACATGGCTCTCCAATCGAAAGTGATATAATCATCCAGGACTTTCCCAAAAAGCGTTTCCTTTTAGCTCAAGGCAGGATCTCTGTCAATAGTGGAAATGCATTTTTGGGAACAACCAAGATCAAGGTAAGTTATGGGGGATAATATTGATTTATAGATTTTCCAGTTATAGATATATTTAGAAAAGCTGTGGCTGTAAGTTATTTAGGTTTTTAGCACCCTGCCCCCACATGTGAGGTGGGTTTTGTTTATTAGGTCAGCACTGCATTGCTTTGGTTATATTTACAGTGGGGTTGGTCATAACATGTATATGCATTTTGTTGTATACTTTCAATGTAAGATTCATTTCATGTCAGATATATTGGCATATTTACCAACTTATCGGGGTGGGAAAGAGGGACAATTGTTAAAGACACACCCCCTCATTGAGGAATGGATAGGAGATGCCTTGTAACAGTTACAACAATAGAAACACTTTAATAGGCAAATGAATCATTTATTGCTGCAGATCTGCATGTTACATCTCAAAGAGGGACAATTGAGAACACCGTGGGACAGGGGGGCATGGACTCAAAAGAGGGACAGTCCCTTCAAATCAGGGACACGTGGGAGGTATGTATTAGCGGTCCAAATTATAGAACCTTGCAAATGTATGGATTAGTTACATTTTTTGCACACAGATTTGCACAGCACTGAGTCACTTTCAGTATATTGAGCATTGGTACCTCTTATACAAACAATATGGGTGATGTCTATGGCTGCCCTGCACCCTATACATTGACTTTAGTAGCATCTAGATGCATTATCATGTGATCTGAAGTTGTTTGTGTCTGATTTTAACTTTTTGTCTCTTATTATATATTTTTGTTTATGAAAATCCGTTCTGAGCCGTGCCCTCTTTCTAGTTTGCTTTATGGGTTTAGCTGCTGTGTCTTTTTGTGAGCACACCACTATGTATTGGGAGCAGTGGCTACCGGAGTTCTGGTGTATAGACCTCCCAAGTATCCCTGGTTTGAAGGGGACTGCCCCTCTTTTGAGTCCATGTCCCACGTTGTTCTCATTTGTTCCTCTTTGAGCAACAAATGCAGGTCTTTGACCCTTCCACCCCATGGCTTGCACTTGAGATTTAGGGCAACCTCAGGTAAGCCTGCTCCCAATTTATCTATTGCATTGTATGTCCCAAATGGGGCTCTCAGAGATTAGAGTTGGGACTGCATCTCACAGGGGCACCTTGGCGTAGTGGTGCAGCTTAAGCATACTTCTGCAGATGTGTGTTACCGAGCCTCTGTTTTTAACCAAGTTTAGAGACATATTGTAGGTTGGTCAGCAAGCTAACTGGTGTGAGTGCTGTGGCTCCTTAAGACTTTTGTTTCCTCTTTGAGGTGTAACATGCAGATCTGTATCAATAAATGAGGGGGTGTGGCCTAATTTTACAAATGTCACTTTCCCACTCTGATAAGTTGGTAGGTATGTGTATATGAGGTTTAATTTGGAGTATTGTAGACTTCATATGGGACGGGGGGGGGGGGGGGGGGTTGTCCATTTAGGTGTGGTAGTTATTTTATTTTTTTGGCCCGTTTTATGTATCATTAAAGCACGTGCGTCCTTTTCTATTCTATCTAGATCCCATCCACCAATCTGGATAAAGATCCTGCAAAGAAGCAGTTTGTCTACGTCAATGTGGTCGCGTGCAGGCTGGAGAAAGTGATCATGGTGTCTTATCAAAGTGGCTTTATTTTCATTCAGACTGATAAACCCCTCTACACACCGGGGGCAAAAGGTGAGTGACAATTATACTCGCCAATATAATCATCGTTTACTCATTGCAAACAATATTTTAAAGACCCTTTTTAGAGCAATTCATATTTTGGAAAAAGCAGCAATTTTGGCAATATAACCTTTGGTCGGCACCTTCCTAATTGTAGTTTCCCAAACGCCTTTCAAAATTTAGGGTGGAAAATGGGCCACGCCCCCTCATTGATTCGATAGGATGTAACAGTTGCAACAAAAACACTTTAAATAGATCAATGAATCCTATATTGATGCAGATCTGCATGTTACACCTCAAAGAGGGACAAAGGAGAACACCGGGGGACATGAAGAGTTAAAAATGTGGGTTTTGGTCCGCTTTAAAGGGAACACACAGGAATTTCCCATAGGCTGTTCCTCCTGAGTTGCAAAGTCACTTCCCCCAATCGTCCCGCGCTGTCCTGTTGGACCTTGACCGGCAGGTAGCGTGTGGTGTTCGAGGACATTGTCCTCATCAGGTTTCTTCATCTACTTTCTACAACCTCTCTGTTCTTGTACCCACTTGGGGTCTCTTCTTTTCTCTCTACTCTCCCTCCCCCCTTCCACCTCCTTTTTTTTCGTTCTTTTCTGGGGCTCTGTCCTTGGCTCGGATCCCGCGCATTGGGTCCATACGGTTTCTGTGATTTCCCCCCCCCCCCCCCGTTGTTGTGGCGTACCCACTCCCGAGTCACAGCTTCAGCCAATAAGCTAGCATGGCTAGTATTAAACTATGTACCTTCAACGCCAAGGGGTTGAATGTCCCTGAAAAGAGGGAAAAAGTACTGTATGGATTCCACAAGGAAAGGGTGGATGTCATGTTGCAGGAGACTCATTTTTGCCAGGGGAAGATAACCGGAAAGTAGAAACAGATATGGCAGATGGTTCCACAGCCCTAACCCAGAAAACAAATCTAAGGGAGTATCTATTGCTTTTCATAAAACTGTCCCTCTGGAGCCTTTGGACTCGAAAGTGGACCCAAATGGCAGGTATTTATTCCTAAAGTTTAAGCTATGAGGCCAGATACACTCTTGCTAACCTGTATTTACCCAACCAGGGCCAGGTGGAGGTCGGCCTGGGGATGTTGCGTTTGCTGGAAGAGTTTGCAGAAGGCACCATAGTGTTGGGGGGGGGGGGGGGGACTTTAATCTGGTATTAGATCCGAGGCTTGATTCCTCCCAGGGTAAGTCAACAGTTCCCCTTTCTAAGTTGAATGGTTTCCGTAGGGCCCTCCGCGCCCTCCAGGTTGTGGACACCTGGAGAATCCAACTTGGGGGGGGGGTGGGGGGGGTGGCGGGGGCGGCAAGGGACTATACGTTCTTCTCCCACCCCCATAACACCTACAGTACACTAGATATCTTCCTCAGCCACCACTCGCTTACGGTGACCCTGATACCTCTATCGGGCAGATACTCTGGTCGGACCATGTCCCTGTCTTCTTGAGCCTCCCGATCCGGAAGTGGCCCCTAGGCAATATAATTGGCGTCTGAACGATAATTTGCTGAAATACGCTGTTTGCCTAGCATAAATATAATGTCTATAGCCAACTTCCTTTCTGACCATGTGAATGACCCTACCCCACTTCCATTGCAGTGGGAAGCACTCAAGTGTGTGTTGCGGGGGGTCTTTATCAAGCACAGGTCCAGGCTCAAGAGGGAACGAGTGAAACAGATCGGGGCTGCGCTTGAGCGTATCAGAGAATTAGAGGAGGCACACAAAGCATCTTCTACCCACTCAGCCTTGAGGGAGCTACTGGATGCCAGGCAGAACCTGAAGAGCTTGTACGACCAGTGTTTCCTCAAGTACTGGGACAGATATATAGGGCCCGTGTTTACGAACACTCGATAAATGTAGCAGGATGCTGGCCCAGTCTCTTCATCCGAGACAGGGTTGTGTGTTCATTCCTACTGTCAGGGGGTGGGGGGGATTGGGGGAGGCTCCCGTGGGTAAGAGTCCGGGCCCTGATGGGTTTACCCCCAGATTTTACAAAGTGATGGGGACTGGGGACAGTGATTGCCCCTATCTGGTTAAGGTGTTTAACTCGTTCTCGAACTGCTGCTCCTTTCCGAGACAAGCCCTGGAGGTGCACATCGCGGTCATTCCAAAACCCGGCAAGGACAGTACTTTGCTGGGAAGCTACAGACCAATATCATTGATTGATGTAGACATGAAAATATATGCTAAAATTATTGCCCTCAGAATGCAACCGCTGCTCCCTTCATTGATCAACTTGGATCAGGTAGGGTTTGTCTCGGGAAGGGAGGCAAGAGATAACGCCATCAAGACAATCTCCCTGATGCATTACGCACAGTCGCAGGCCATCCCGGCCTGTGTGCTGGCGGTGGATGCAGAAAAAGCATTCGACAGGGTGCATTGGGGGTTCCTGAGAGCCACACTGAACCAAGTTGGACTAGGTCCGGTTATGTTATCTAGAATAATGGCTCTATATCGGGACCCAACCGCGAAGGTAAAGGTCAACGGCTCCCTGTCTGGCCCCTTCGATATCTGAAATGGTACCCGACAGGGGTGCCCCTTATCTCCATTGCTTTGTGTTGGTGATGGAACATCTCGCCAATGCCCTGAGAGCTAACCCGTCCATCAGGGGGATCACCTGTGGGGGGGAAGGAGCATAAGTTGTCTTTTTGCGGACGACTTGCTCATGTATATAACCTCACCGCATACATCTATGCCCTCAATTCTGGCAGAGTTCAAGCGTTTTAGCAAACTAAGTAACTTTAAGGTGAACTTATCTAAAACGGAGATCTTAAATGTCTCGCTCGACACACGGACTCGGAAACTCCTACAGGCGAATTTTCCCTTCAAGTGGCAGGGGGAGGCCATAGGGTACCTAGGGGTCCAGTTGTCCTCGGACTTGGGGAAACTATACAAACTCAACTACGCCCCACTCCTTCAGTCTACGCTCACCAACCTTAGTTTATATAGTAAAAAACAATCTACTTGGCTGGGACGCATAAATGTCCTTAAAATTGACATTTTGCCCCGATTTCTCTACACATTTCAGGCAGTCCCCCTGGCCCCGGAACATGGTTTCTTTAAGCTGCTTCAAGGGGCTTTCTTTAATTCATCTGGGGCAACAGAAGGCCCAGAATACGGAGGGCCACACTCTCTCTAGACCTAAATACAGGGGGGGACTTGGGGTTCCGGACCTTAAGACTTACCACGCTGCTTCAGTGCTGGTGCGTCTCTCCGACTGGTTCCACCATAAAGAAGATAAGTGTTGGGTTGGCATTGAGAGGGACACCTCCCCAACCCCCCCCCCCCCCCTAGGATTGTTGGCCCTGCCTTGGGTGGATCCCCCACACCGGCCCAGGAAACAGGAGCTGCCTTATCTAGTGGGCCCTTTGCTGACAATATGGGATAGGTTCCTGAGGCAGGGGGAATTGTCACTCAGACCTGGACCCCTCACCCTGCTATTTGACAACCCAGCCTTTCCTCCAGGGATGAACTCTAGGACATTCCTCCTTTGGGAAGCATCTCGGGGACACTAGACTGGGTGATGTGGTGTCGGAGGTGGGTGTGCCTTCCCTTTCCGACTTACGGGCTCGAGGCAGACATGGGAATATCTCCTGGTTTATGCACGCCCAACTGGTTGCCTTTTATCAAATCCCATACGCCGGCCTCGAACCTTTCTCGCCCCCTCACGCCCTTGGAGAGGCTTTTAAGGGACCCTACTCCCCCTAAACACGTGATCTCTACTTTATAAGATCCTTCAGGACGAGGGGGAGGGACGGGAACCGCCCCAGTTCTTGGCTAGATGGTATAGATGCCCATCAGATCTCGTGAAATTTGGGGGGGCGGGGTCTGGGGACTGTTGGAGGTGCGGGAAGGCCCTGGGGACTATGTTGCACATCTGGTGGGAATCCCCGATGGTGAGGACCTTTTGGGAGGGAGTGCTCGGAATTTGAGCACTTGACACTCAAAAGCATCCCACATATGCCACAGGTCGCTCTCTTGTCGATGATCCAAGGGTCGGTGTCTGCGAACAAGAAGGGGTTGTTGAGGCACTTGCTCACGGCAGCCAGATCGGTGATCCCCAGGCATTGACGCACCAATGTCGCCCCTTCCCTGCTGGAATGGTATGGGGAGGTGGAGAACATTAGAGGATGGAGGAGCTGGCTCTGGAGGGGTCTGAGGGGGGCACCCAGAGGTTCCTTAGGACATGGACTCTCTGGGAGCTTGGGTCTCACCTGACTTTCAAGCGCTCCTGGAACGTGTACTGCTAGGTGGGGGGGCCTGACTCTTGATCGATGGGGTGTTCTCTGGTGGAATCGGAGGGGCCGGGTTCGGGCATCGGGGGCCGGGCCTTGGGGTTCTTTTTCTTTCTCTCCACTTTTTTTTCTGTCCCTTTTTCTTACCTCTATATCTATATATAACCCCTCTATTCCTTCGGATTGCTGGGGGGATTGGGCACGGTTGCTACAGACCAGATAAGGCCGATTGGGATCGGGCCCACAGGGAAGGGGAGGGTCACACCTCAGGGCGAGGACCCAAGGTGAAGCGGAAGGTCGATGTTGGGTACCGATTACGGGTCTCCTATGACCAAACCTAGTTTGTACCCCGACAGGGGAAATCAGTATGATCTGAACCACTTAGGCCGAATAAGATTATAATGTCTCGTATTTGGTTGCTGTGCCATCTTCGCCCTTCGATCCTCTGTTCTTGTCTCTATCTGTTCTGTACAATTTGTTAAAATTCAATAAAAACATATTGAATTAAAAAAACAATTTCCCAAAACAGCACGGCTTTACTGAGGGCCGATCATGTCAGACTAATCTTATTGATTTCTTTGACAACGTCACTAAAGTGTTCGATGAAGGCGGTGCTGTGGATATCGCTTATCTGGATTTTAGCAAAGCCTTTGACACTGTACCACATAAGGAGCTCATAGATAAGTTATTGAAGGTAGGACTCAACCCCTGGGTAGTTCAGGGACTCAACCCCTGGGTAGTTCAGGGACTCAACCCCTGGGTAGTTCAGGGACTCAACCCCTGGGTAGTTCAGGGACTCAACCCCTGGGTAGTTCAGGGACTCAACCCCTGGGTAGTTCAGGGACTCAACCCCTGGGTAGTTCAGGGACTCAACCCCTGGGTAGTTCAGGGACTCAACCCCTGGGTAGTTCAGGGACTCAACCCCTGGGTAGTTCAGGGACTCAACCCCTGGGTAGTTCAGGGACTCAACCCCTGGGTAGTTCAGGGACTCAACCCCTGGGTAGTTCAGGGACTCAACCCCTGGGTAGTTCAGGGACTCAACCCCTGGGTAGTTCAGGGACTCAACCCCTGGGTAGTTCAGGGACTCAACCCCTGGGTAGTTCAGGGACTCAACCCCTGGGTAGTTCAGGGACTCAACCCCTGGGTAGTTCAGGGACTCAACCCCTGGGTAGTTCAGTGGATTTCCAGTTGGCTGAGGGATCGGTATCAGAGCGTTGTTGTAAATGGTGTGCAATCTGAACAAAGGTGAGTTACAAGTGGTGTGCCACAAGGCTCTGTCCTGGGCCCCATTCTTTTTAATATAGAAGTGACATAGGAGAAGGCTTGGTAGGAAAAGTTTGTCTGTTTGCTGATACAAAGGTTAGTAATAGGGTGGATATTCCGGGAGGTGTCTGCAACATGAAAAATGATTTAGATTTACTGGCTAGATGGTCAAAACTGTGGAAACTAGAGTTTAATGTCTCTAAATGTAAAATCATGCACTTGGGTAGAAGGAATCCCTGCTGAGTACCGTATGGGCAGCACTGTGTTAGCCAGGACCTCGGAGGAGAGAGATTTAGGGGTACTGATTACTGATAGCTGCAAGATGAGTGGACAGTGTAGCCAGGCAGTGGGAAAAGCAAGCAGGATGCTCGGCTGCATAGCTCGAGGCATCACCAGTAGGAAGAGGGAGGTTGTGATGCCGCTGTATAGAGCCCTGGTGAGGCCACAGCTAGAATACTGTGTGCAGTTCTGGAGACCTTACCTGCAAAAAGACATTATTCAAATAGAACGTGTCCAAAGGCAGGCAATGAAAATGGTGGAAGGACTTAAACTTAAAACTTATCAGAGACTTAAAGAACTTAATTTGCACAGTCTGGAGGAAAGAAGGGAGAGGGGGACATGATTGAAACCTTTAAATGTGTGAGGATTGAATAAGGTTCAGGAGGAAGTGTTTTTAAGAAGAAACAAGGGGGCACAACCTGAAGCTAGTCGGGGGGGGGGGGGGGGGGGGGGGAAGATCAGGAGCAATGTTAGAAAATATTATTTTACAGAGTAGTAGTAGATGCTTGTAACAAACTTCCAGCAGAGGTAGTTGAAAAATCAAGTCACTGAATTTTAAACATGCCTGGGATAAGCACACATCTGTCCTAAGAGTACATACAGATGAGGGCAGACTAGATGGACCGTATGGTCTCCTTCTGCCTGGGATAAGCACACATCTGTCCTAAGAGTACATACAGATGAGGGCAGACTAGATGGACCGTATGGTCTCCTTCTGCCGTCAACCTTCTATGTTTCTAAGATGCAGAACAAGTTTCCATTGGCACAGCAGCCTTCACTGGAGCACGACATGTTCTGTGTGTACAGGACTCGCTTCTCTTCTTGCCAAGAATATACACTATTAGTAATAGTGGATTTACCCTTTAGTGCCCATTTGTAATGTGTGCATACAATTGCAAAGAGCTTCATACAAAACTAGATTTGGAGGTCTTAGAGATCTAGCCAGAAAAGTACATTACTTTCCAATCTTTCCCACAATTGGTACTTGCCAGTAAAGAAAATGCATATTGTAAATCCCTCTCACATAGTTCCCCTTTGGCACATACCTGTTCTGTTAATATAGACAGTTCTAACCTTTGTGTCACTGTTAAACTATAACCCCCCTGTGAGTCAAATATGTTTTCAGCAGACTTGTTTTCTAATCCTAAGCCCCTCTAGATATACTGTATGTCCAGGACATCAGACTGCCCTAGAGGTCAGTCAAATTTTTTTATCGTAGGGATCTTTCAATAAAATAGGATGACTGGCTGGTCTGTGGTTAAAAGCTTATACAGTAAGTTGACGCAGTGAACAGAAACAATGGCTAAAGAATTTCCCACTGTCATAGTCAGCTGTGCCCAACATAAAAATTAGGTGTTCACTATACAGCCCCTTACCTTCCGCTATCCCTTACTGTCCATGTCACATGGACCAGTGGCAAGTCATAATTTACCAGTATGGCAAGTGGCATGCTACTAGGAACGCACCACTAGGCTATGGTTCACAGCATTGAGAACCCACCCCTTAGGAATCTATTGAACAATGAATGCTGGAAGTGTGATCCCATCTTGCCCTAGAGGATGTACATGATGGGGATACTCAAGCCATTCCCCAGTGAGGCATATGTAGCATTGCAGACAAACTGCTCCAATAGAATGTGCTGAGTGACCAAGTCAACAAGTTACACAAGTGAAGCATCTTGGGATAATGGCATAGCTGGCAAAACGGCATGTATCATTAACCCTTTAAATGCCAAGCACGTAGTTTCTACGTGGTTGCCTCTCCTACCGTTAAGTGCCAAGCACGTAGAAACTACGTGCCTGGCATTTCCCACAAACAGTTAAAAAGATAGAAAAAAAAACCACTTACCTCCGGTATCCCCGTGAAGCTTGGGGTCCCCTCTTCCTGGGGGGGGCATCCGATCGCCCCCCCCGTCGTCCTCCGTCTTCAGGGGGGGCCCCGAAACCAGCCGCCCCCCTCCCCCCCGTTTCCAGCGCTGACATCGGCGCTGTAAAAAAAAAAAAAAAAAACAAACTGTCATTTACTCACCTCCGCGCCCGAGCCTTCTGTCCGGGTCTCCTCTTCACCAGGGGGGGGTCCGATCCCCCCCCTGGGCTGCGCAGTCTTCAGGTGAGGACCCTCTTCCGGGTCCTCACCTCTTGTAATGGCGGCGCTGGCCTCCGCCGCTGAGCTCCGCCCATTGTGGGAGGAGCGTGATGACGTCATCCCGCTCCTCCTATACCCCCTCCGAGCTCCGGCATCTGTCAGATGCCGGTGGTGATCGGAGCAGGGCGGATGTCAGGTGAGGAGGCTCCGATCGGAGCCCCCTCGCCTGTCACCCGCCCTGCGCCGATCAGCACCGGCATCTGTCAGTGACAGCGGCGCGGGACAGCGGCGAGGGACGTCGGATCGGAGGTGAGTATGGTGTAAAAAAAAGAAAAATAAAGATTTTTTTTCTGTGTGTCAGTGTCATTTTTTACTATTAACCCCTTGTGAACTGGTAAGGGGTCCATGACCCCTATACCAGTTCACAAGGCTGGGGAGATGGCAAGCCACCTGCGCTAGCGGGTGGCTTGCCATTAACCCCTGGCACCCCCATTACCTGCCTCCCCAAAGGCCAGGGGGGGGCAGAAGAGCCCGGGCCCACATGGCTATGTGGGCTCGTAGGCTGCAGGGTGGGGGGGCCACATAAGCTGGCCCCCCCACTCTGTGCCTACAAGCCCCCATAGCTGGTCCCGGGCTGGTTACTGTGGGTAAGGGGGACCCCACGTCAATTTTTTTTTTGATTTTTAAGGGTTTTTAACCCTTAAAAATCAAAAAAAAAATGGGGTCCCCCCCCCTGGGAGGGGGGACCCTATGTCATTTTTTTTTTTGATTAACCCTTTGTGTTCTGTCATCCAGCAGCTATAAAAGGCTTCTAGCAAGTGAGCAGAAGCCAGTGATCGCCGAGGGACAGAGGGCTCCAGGATGGATGGGAGGTGAGTACAGTGTAAAAAAAAAAAAAAAAAAAAAATAATAAAATATTTTTTCTATGCTTGTGTCTGTGTGATTATTTACATTTAACCCCTTGTGAACTGGTAAGGGGTCCATGACCCCTATACCAGTTCACAAGGCTGGGGGGATGGCAAGCCACCTGCGCTAGCGGGTGGCTTGCCATTAACCCCTGGCACCCCCATTACCTGCCTCCCCAAAGGCCAGGGGGGGGCAGAAGAGCCCGGGCCCACATGGGCTATGTGGGCTCGTAGGCTGCAGGGTGGGGGGGCCACAAAAGCTGGCCCCCCACTCTGTGCCTACAAGCCCCCATAGCTGGACCCGGGCTGGTTACTGTGGGTAAGGGGGACCCCACGTCAATTTTTTTTTTGATTTTTAAGGGTTTTTAACCCTTAAAAATAAAAAAAAAAATGGGGTCTCCCTCCCCTGGGAGGGGGGACCCTATGTCATTTTTTTTCTCGATTTAACCCTTTGTAGTGTGGATGGTAGTTGTATTTTTTTTGTGAATGTTATTAAATACTTGTTTCAGTTAGGGGGGTCTCCTGGGCAGGAACAGGGGGCTACCGATAAATATGTGGTACCGTTCTAATCGGTAGAAATGGGGCTTTCACATGCAATATGATTTTCCTTAATAAAATACATTTTTATTTAAATAAAGGAGTCAATTTTTTAAAACATTTTTTATTTATTTATTTATTATTTTTACTTAATATTGTAAAAAAAAAAAAAAATTTACAAACAAGACATTTCATGTTAAAGCCTAAACTCTGCTGCAAAAAAATATATATATAATTTTTCCTGAAAGTTCCAGCAAAAATGGCGCAAAACATGACGCAAAATGGGGAAAAATGGCCTGTCAACAGAGGGTGACAAATCTCAAGTAGGCTGGCAATTAAAAGGGTTAATAGTACCTATGCATGTTGGGTATTGTTCTGTTCGGGGGACCTTGCGCTTTCAGACTTAGCTTGTTTTTTCTGGTTTGCATATTTATATTTTAGGAAAAGGTGTTTTTTATTCAGCTTTTTTATAATTTTTTAAGGAAACCCTGCGCAAACAAAGAATTCTTTGAGGGATTACTTCCAGAAAGATGAGCCCACTACAACAAGCTGGGTACCCTTAGAAAGCTAACGTGTGTACTTTCAGGGAATATATGGTTTATCGGGGATATTCCAAATGTCAAGGGTTGTTTTGGTTGAAAAATCGCAAGGTGCGCACTTTGTCTGCAGAGCTGAAATTTTCAAGTAAAATTACCGTTACGCACATGCTTTACTTTGGGGTGTTTGGCAACTCTTCCCTTGACAGAACCTATGCATGTTGGGTATTGTTCTGTTCGGGGGATGTTGCGTTTCCAGATTAAACTTGTTTTTTCTTGTTTGTATATAGTTTTTTTAGGAAAATGTGGCTTTGATTCTGCTTTTTTATCCTTTTTTTAGGGAAACTCTTTGCAACCAAAGAATCCATTGAGGGATTACTTCCAGAAAACTATGGCCACATCAACAAGCCTGGTACGCCTAGAAAGCCTGAGGTGTGTACTTCCAGAGAATATATAGTTTGTTGGGGGTATTTCAAATGTAAAGGGTTGTTTTTCTGGAAAAACTGCAAGGTGCGCATATTGCGTAGCACAGTTGTATTTTATCTGAAAATCCCCTAAAGCGTTGTTTCAGTTTGGGGGAGTCTCCTGGCAGGAAAGGGTGTCTACCTATACATATGTGGTACCACTGTAACCGGGAGAAATTGGGATTTCACACGCAATAAGATTTAATTGACAAACTTACATTTTTTATTACAAAAAAACTACAATATGTAAAAATTTTTTTTTTTTTTTTTTTTTTTTGCACATATTTAACCAAAAATATTGAGAATACACCTAAAAAATGACAAACAAGACATTTCATGTTAAAGCCCAGACTCTGCTGAAAAAAACAATATATCATTTTCCTGGGAAATCCTGGAAATCCCTTCAAAAATCACATTTGAACATGGGAGCGCAAAATAGTGCAAAATGGTCTGGCAACAGAGTGTGACAAAAACTCCAGGTAGGCTGGCACTTAAGGGTTAAGCCACTTGAAGTTCAGACAGTATAGTTTCTTAAGGTGGATCTCTACCCACCCTGATATTTGTATTAGTGATGACAGGGTGGTACTCAAGATAATTGAAAATAGTAGGTGGTATGCCATGAAAAAGTTATGAACCCTAGTTTGCTCCATGTAACCCTCTGTTTGCCATTTACATGCCCCTCTCGCTGTATTACTTCATTTGACCCTCTGTGCCCCTAATGCAAAATCTAAAGTGGTCACAAACATATGAAGCATTCTGGGCTATAATCTCTTCTGCTTACTTTGAGTGCTACCGGGTACTAAAGGGAACAGACTCTTACTCTACTCTAAGATAGCAGGAATATTGATGGTACAGCATGCAACCTCTAGTGTTTAGTAAAAGTAAAATACTCTACATGGACATAAACTGCTACACTTACACTTCCTTACTTTCCGGCCCGCTACACTTACACTTCCTTACTTTCCGGTCCAATGGTGCATGTGTGGGCTGTGGCCGCATCCCCCGCTATCCCTCCAGCAGGGCACGTGCCCGCGCTAGACACTTGTGAATGGCCCGCGCGGGCACACTCCCTGTTAGAGGGAAGCGGGGGATGCGTCTGCCAGCGCACTCGGACCGGCTCTAAGACATCGCTCAGACGTGCATAGCTCAGTGGCTCGGAGCATGCTGATTGGATGAGCGGGATGACGCATGCGCCATAGGAGCGGGATGAGGTGAGTTTCCTCGGGCAATCTGGGGGTTTCATGTAGCGGGGGTGCCCAGGGGAAAAGGACCAAAACCCAGGATCAAAATCCTGGGTTTTTGTCCACTTTAAGTCAAATGTTGGGGAAGGAGAGAGACTCCCTATTAAAAAGCTCTGCCACAATTTCCAGATTGATGTATGCAACTGATATTGCTGCTTTTAAAGATGTGTTGACTTTAATCTCTTTTCACCTAAGTATGTCTGTCTGACATGAATATATCTTCTTGTCTGCAGTTAACTATCGGGTCTACACAATGACTCCAGATCTGAAACCACTAACTGCACCACTAGTTATAGAAATCTTGGTAAGACCATTGCACCTTGTTTTTTTTTCTGTTTTTTTCTATATATGGTAACATTCAATAATCATAATTGCTGCACCTTTTTAAAAACACATGTAAATAGATATAGCTTGACAAAAACCTGAAGCCTCTTAGGTGGAGATGAGTGAACTGATTTGGTTGAATTGGAATTCACTCCAAATTTCAGAGAAAATGTAAAGCCAAATTTCTTGTGATTCATGCTAATTTTTTTTTTTTTTTTTTTTTTACCTGAAATGGTCTAAAAAAACAATATTACACTATCGTCTGGCAAGGGTTTCATGTGCCCTGCTCTGGGCTACGCCACCTTGCTCCCTACCACAAGGAGGGGCTATTTATAGGCGAGGAGTGATGTGGCTGGGAAAGCCATAAATGTCTTAAGGACCTGATTTATCAAGCACTTATGCCAGACAGTGCCACATTGGTGCAAATTGGATATAGATATATAGATATATAATTTATTTTTTTTGCTGCACTGCAAGAAACACCTTTACTAAACATTAGTAGAGCAGCAACATGCTGAGAAATGTAGAACTCATATTTTGCACTACTCTTATTTGCACTGAAATGGCATTGTTTGGCAGAAGTGCTTGATAAATTAGACTCTAAAGCTAGTCACCTTCTGCAATATGACTAGAAAATTCCTGAATAGTCTGACTGCATGGCAGCTAAACACACCCTACTCTAGCACTGTAGCACAGTGGGTAGGTGTAGAAACGGCACGGGCGGTTTACTTATGTGCTGGCTCATCAATGAGACTCCCTTGCTTACCTGCCAGTTGCTCACACCGCTGTTCATTCACATGCAGCACCACTTTGAGTAGCTGGCATATCGGTGGGCCTGGCCTGAACACAACACACTCCCCACTGACTTGAACGGATGCCTCTATGAACAGAAGATTTTTGTGTACGGAAGCATCCATTGAAGTCAATGGGACCATTCTATACTCGGGCCACTCTACCTGCCTTGCACTGTAGTTGAGGATATGCGGTGCCAGAGCATTTGGCAATTAAGAGGAGAGTCTTGTGTCCACTGGCACATTTTGGCATGAAGTTGACTTTCCCGTTAACTTTAAATTTAAATGATTCTTTATTTGAAATAACGTTTACGTTATTGGTGCATGTCAGGGTTGTCATGGCAGGGTCACAACTGATTACTCGACAGTTGTGACCCTGCCATGTAGGGTGTAGAAACGGCACAGGCGGTTTACTTATGTGCTGGCTCATCAATGAGACTCCCTTGCTTACCTGCCAGTTGCTCACACCGCTGTTCATTCACATGCAGCACCACTTTGAGTAGCTGGCATATCGGTGGGCCTGGCCTGAACACAACACACTCCCCACTGACTTGAACGGATGCCTCTATGAACAGAAGATTTTTGTGTACGGAAGCATCCATTGAAGTCAATGGGACCATTCTATACTCGGGCCACTCCTACCTGCCTTGCACTGTACTTTTCTGAGCTTATTTTTTTTTGCAAAGTAATATTTTCTTACAATTTTAAACTGAACTGTCACTATTTTTTATTAATTTTAAAACATTTTAGTGCAAGGCCAAAAACTACCTCATAACTGTTAAGTCTGCTGAGTACAACAGTTGGTGCTAATGTTTACATAATCAGACTGACTGTATTTTAAGGGTTGGTCATCCAAGTATTTCAGATTTTCTTCCAAATTTCAAACAGAGCTGTCACTGACAAAGGCTTTTATGTTCCTTTTTATAAGTGCACAGCCCCTAAAGAGTTAGGGGCAGTTTACCTGTTTAGTAAATCGATGAAAGATTTAGATACATTTTCAATTGCATATCTGTACGAATTAGACCTTCCAGTTTTGTATTTTTGTATAACTTTGGCTTCCACTTTTCTTTCAGAATCCAGATAACATTATTGTACAGAAGGATGTTTTTAAGCAAACAAGCGTAAAAGGCATAATCTCCTCTAATTATCAAATAACTGAACTTGCACGGTGAGAGCTCTCTGATATCTGAGGGTGGGTGAACTGGGTAAATAGCAGGTGCTCAATTGAAGATCCAGGGGATCTGGATTTGGTGCTGATTATTAATGCACCAGACAGACCACTGTCATGTTTTCCGGTTTGGGCAATAAGACTAATATCCCCAAGTTTTTGGGTTTGCTCGAACTAACTTTAACAAACTTGGTTAAATGTCTCCATCCGGACGCCTTCCCACGCCGGTCTTTCCAGCAGCCACACTGCCTTCTTGCATCTTGCTCCTCACCGCAGAGACGGGCAATTCATACTGGGAGGGATCAGTGACATCCTACTATACTAGGAGGGAGCAGGTTCATGGGCTATGCATGCTGGTAAACCTTACATTTAAAAAAAAAAAAATAAAAAAGTGGGGTCCCCCCCTCCCCCTCCTGGAGAGGGGGGTCCTATGTAAATTTTCATTTTAAGTACCATCCCTCAACCTGTGACCTCTGCCCCTGGTCTTTGGGGAGGCAGTTAATGGGGCAAAGGGGGTTAATGGCAAGTCGCCCACTGGCTGCAGGTGACCTGCCAGCCCCTCGAGCCTTGTGATCTGGTATATGGCCCTCGAGCCTTGTGATCTGGTATATGGGTCTCATGGAGTTACATTCACAAAGAGTAAAAAATCAGACAGAAGAGAGAAAATCTCCCCCCCCCCCCCCCCCCCATACTTGTCTCTAACCCCCATTGGTCTCTGTAGAAATCCATATGCTGTGCCACATCTGTGCCTGCTCACTCCCAGTATAAACTGCCCCTCCCTACAGGGAGAGAGATGCGGGAGGCAGCATGGATGCTGTGGGGACCGACATGGGACAAACTCTAGAGCAGCAATGGGATATATGGGTCAAGATTTCAGGTAGAGTTCAGGCAGCATGGACCAGACAAAAAATCAGGTTTGTGACGAGCGGTTCACTTATCTCTGGTCGCCACTGTAACACATTGGTTGCTATGAGTCACATTACCTAAATCTATTTTCTCTGCCTTGTTCGTTCTAGTTTTGGAATCTGGTCAATAGTGGCCAAGTTTGAAGATACACAAATACACAATGAGTCTGCCCAGTTTGAAGTCAAAGAATATGGTAAGTTATAGAATAGTTAGTTTGGCTCAACATTAAAGAGAACTATCCAGGATTGTACGGATGGATCATAACTATAAGACAGCAAACATTTCTACTTTGAAACTGCATAATGAATTTAAGAATATTGTTGCCTATGAAACTAAGCAATGGAAGAAAAATGGATGTAAATAGGTATTTAGTATCGGGAAGCTCTGACCCACAGCAACACATGCAGCCCTGCTTAAGAGCAAGAACTGCTTGGAGATAGCAGAAGTAAGGCCTAAATCAATTATCTAACTCCACCTGACCACTAGCGTGGCACACAATGTATCCATATGGGCCTTAATTTGTTTTACATATCCGTATGATAATGGAATAAATGACATTTTCCTCACTGTTCTGGGCTCTTTTGCCCTCCAGTCAGCCACACAAAGTTATAAGGTACAAAATACGTGTACCTTATAACTGTTACTATGGAGGCAGTTTCCCAGTGTTTTTCCTTCCATGCTCCTCCTCTGCACAGTGATGCACAGAGCCACAGGAAGACTAAAAATCCAATACCAGTGCAAAAAGTCATAGGGGGCAGCATGCCACCTGCTGACAGTGGTGGTTGGCAGGTTTATACTCCCTTTCCAATTATTTGTACCCCCTCCTTGACACTAGGGGTGTGAAAGTGCCTAGTTTTTCCAGGGATGCTCTTGGCACCTGGAAGAGCGGCATACTTCTCTACAAAATGACATTGGAGTGCTTGGCTGGTTGGCTTGAGGGGTAGGGTCCAGATGTTTTGTTTTATTCTAAAAACGAACAAAAGAATAAAAACAAAACGGGGTTCTTACAACACTAAAAATCACCCATTTCATACTTCTTTTTTTTTTGCCAGCTAATGCAAAATGAGACACTTGTACACAGACCTAAAATTTGAACTGACTCAATGCGTGGATGGGGTGGTTTCGGAGCTGGGCGAGAAACTCACTACTTTTTTTTTTTTAGGATAGAATTGCTTTTTCACTTTCATTGTCTACCTTGGTGCTGATTCAAAAATTTACATTATGTAGACCATGAAAATGAATGGCAGTTTTCTCTCCTAAAATGTGAGTCTCAACCCCTATAGCACAAGCAATCCTTAGGTCTAAGGCCACATTATTTTTTATGACCAGGTATTGCATCAAGGCCTAAAGATAACAAATGTGTCTTATCCTTTGGACGCTACCAATCATACACCCTGATAATTGGAAACCAATGGTGAAAAGTCCTGGATATAAAAATACACAAACATAAGTCTCCCTGGTACTGTGAAAATTCTATTTGCATGAAGTGAGCAATGGACTAACATATTTTTTTAACCTTGTCTCTATAGTTCTACCGAGCATTGAAGTGAAAATTACTACTGAGCAGAATTTTTTTTACATTCACGGGACAGATGATTTTGATATAAGCATACAGGCAAAGTGAGTAACTATTCATGCTATAAGAATTGTTTACTTCAAGAGAGTAAAAGCCCAAGGAGTAAAAAATATGACCTGTCACACCAAGAGCCGTCCTGACTTCTGCTCTTCTGAGCTGTACAGACGATGCTGTGATTGGATGTTAAGACTTGTCAGTCATTAAAATCCATGTCTAGGGCTAAAAAGAACAAAGATACTTACATATTCTTCTCCCGTGACATCTGCTCTGTCGCTGTTCGGCTCTGTTAATTTACCCAACACCTAGATCACGACCCCCAAGCATGATGGGTGATATCTTTACAGGCGGTGTGTTCTATTGATTGGGGGGGGGGGGTATCTGAACAAGCTCTCTGTCCTAGTTATGGGTGATATTGGTACATTTAAGGTGTGCATTTTCTTGTATAGGGTGACAGCTTTACAGAAGGGTGCGGGCTTTGGTGACTGGTGAAAGCTTTGTGGGAGCTGTGTGCATGTTATTGATTATGGGTGATTGGGTGTGTTCTAGTCATGGAAATTGGTGAAATATTTTTGTTAATCGTATTCTTTCCTTTTAGCTTTATATATGGAAAACCTGTGGAAGGTGTAGCCTACGTGTTATTTTCAGTGAAAAAAGGCAAAGAAAAACAAAATCTACCAGAGACCTTGACTAGAGTTCAAGTATGGGTTTTTTTTTTTTTTTTTTCTTTCATTTTTTTTGTCTAAAAAATGGTGATCTTTGTGAACTGGTTCCAAGAACTTTCCCACAGACCCCAAATCCGGAAGTACCTGAGACTCCCCGCTAAATCGGCCATCCTCGCTCACACACACTGGGAGGCTCCTATTGAGAACAATGGATGCCTCCATAAACAGTTAAGCAGGTGTCATTTGGAACTACTTGATTTGTGGTCTGTAGGAAAGGTCACAAAAGTGGACTTTGCCTTTAATTGTGTTTGGCGCCTGGTGTGAAAAACCCAAATAGTTTCACACATTCAGCCAAACTACTTCCAAGGCAGACATGGGTCAATTTTAGTGTTGAGCGAACTTATAGAAGTAGGGCTTTGTCAAATTCGGACGAACTTTGAAAAGAAGCTCAGATTGGGTACCAGAACTTTACCTGAACCCAAACTTGAGCCAAACCCCATTGAAATTGGGGACCAAAACTTGGTGACCCAAAAATGGCTGTAAAACAGGGACGGTAAGGGGTAGAGGGCTGCAAAATCGGGATAACAGGGGAGTTGCCCTGAAAAAAAAATGGGGAAGTACTTAATACTTTTAATAAAAACCTCCCCCCATAACAGGCTGTGTGGCAGACCCCCCCCCCCCCCCCCACACTCTCCTCAAGCCACCCTCACTGATGGGAGCTGTAGTTTTCACTTCATTGCAGCCTGTCCTTGCCTATGCTTCATCTGGCCCCTTTCCTGATTGGTTGGTTGGTGGGTGGGTCTGGGTGTTATGGGGATGGGTGGCAGTCGTAATTGGGTGACTAGCTTTTCATGTTCTGGCTCAACACTAGTCACTATACCTTAACAGAAGAGGTCTTCAGTGTGGTCAAACAGATGCTTTCAATTATATAATATTTATTCAGAGCTGCCATACTATTCAGGATAAGATAAATTACCCCTCCTTAATTTCTGATTCTTCATCCTATGACCCTACCCCCCCCCCCAGATAAGGTGGCCTTTAGCAACTGGTTTAAAAAGTACACTTCTAAATGATTCACCTAGCGTGAAGTTTTCATTCCTAAGTGTAGTTTTTGTACCTGGTGCTGAATCGACTTCAATGTCACGTCCTTCTGGTAACTTTTTAGGTACAAGATGGTCAATGTGAAGCTTCCCTGAAACGGAAAGTCCTGGAAACTTACTTCCTGAAGACTGAAGACATGCTGGATTGGAAACTGTGTGTGTCAGTCACGGTCATTACTGATTCTGGTAAGTCTTAAAATCCTGCTCCTGCAGAGGAAAATTAGTCTTTTAGGAGAGGAATATCAACAGTAAATAGCTGTTATAGCAAAAACTGAAATTGTGCTATTTCATGTCACTGAGTACATGGACATTGAAAATACCTGTTCTCTAAGTGGCTAACATCAGTCCCATATATGCTGCATTGCCCACGCACAAAGCATCATTTTTTAGCATATACAGCGCTGCTGCCATGTACATGTGGGGGGGGGGGGGGGTCGGGGGAAATGGCAATCCAGTTTCACTTTACCCAGCATGGGGGTTCCAGACAAACTAGTTAGCTAACTTCTCTTTTGCTGCCTGGACAGCTCCGCCCCTCTTTTAACCTGGACCCCAGGTCTCATATTGTGAGACCTGTATCTTTTTTTAATTTAGTAAAATTTTAAACTAAATAGATCATCAGTCATAATAGATCAGTCATTGATTGGGAATAGGAGAGGGGAGACATAACGGAACACAGTGGAGAAGGTTTGGAGGGACCAGCAAGAGAAACATTTTAGGATCACTGCTCCTACCTAACTTGAACAAAAAGAGTGCCATGGAATAAACTAGGAGAATAATCTCAGACACTTTCTAACCTGGCCATGGATTATTTGCCCCCTTCCACCTAGGTGGGGCTTTGAACTTGCACCATGCAGGACCACCTGATCTATGAGTGGCCTCTACCCTTCAGTAATCCGTTTGCTTAGTGTATATCATTGCACTGTCGGTGCCCCAGATAACGGATGCCAGCTTGTCTACTACCGTATCAGTGCATTCTATTTCCTATCCCTTTTAGATTTTGGCCCAATTTTTGTCCTAGCTTATATCAATGTCTTAGTGTATTCCAATGTATATGAGAATGGTGTAAATTGCCAAAAAAATCCTGTAAACTTTGTACTTGCGGAATAAAAGCTATTCTGCTCTATTCCCCTCATGGGGTAATCTGACTATCCCAGATTTACCCCTTTCTGGCAGGACAGGTGCCTCCAGAGAATCTTTTCTTTGAGAACAATTGAATCTTTTAACAGGTAGTTGTGCTAAAAGTGATACAGGAAGCAAAGCTAGACCCCCCCTCAATATGCCACTCTCTCTCCCTCTCAATGTTTTTCTATGCCTACTTTGTAGGACCAGAAGACCATTGGTAGGTTACAGGTCCACCATCAGGGCAGGACAAGAGATCCAAAACTCACACAAGGACTTAGCTGAAGCTGGCCCTGTTAGAGTCTAAGCGAGGCACTTTGCAGTGTGTCTTCCCATATGGCATGTCACTTTACATCACCCTTAAGCTCCGTTGTTGCTGATTTGTTCTTTTGAAATAGTTTTAAAATATTTTGTGTAATTTCTAACATTAGTATATTTTTTCATCCATAGGCAGTGATATGGTGGAACATGAACTTGAAGACATCCACATGGTCACATCCCCATACAAGATTCTCTTCACTAAAACACCCAAATATTTCAAACCTGGAATGACTTTCAATTTAATGGTAAGATGAAGAAAACCAATATAACACTTTGTGATTGTGATTGACAATGGATACCTATCTCCCTGCCTGCAGAAAACCTTTACTGCTGGAACACAATCCACTTTGGCCTAAAATGAAAAAAGAAAACTTTCAACAGCTTCTGGAGCAGACATTTGGCTTTCCAGCCTTGTCCAAGCTTTGACATTATAGTTGCATAGTTAATACAGTTAAAAGACCTATGCCCATCAAGAGCATAGGGAAGACCCAGAGGGTAGCATATAGTCCCAGGTGGAAGCCAAGAGGTGGGAACTGCACACTTTCTTTTTCATTGTTAGGGCTGGTGGGATCTGTTTGTATTGTAACAATTTTGTGGTAGGGGGCATTTTCTTTGCAGTCTGGGAGGCGTTACACTCTAATTATGGGGTAGTTGGGGTAGGCTACTTGGATTAACTTGCATGCTGCCTATTTTTGCAGTGGGGGTGTCCCCTTACAGTCTGGTGATTTGTGCATCTGGTTAGATTTACTTAAACTCTACTATTATTGTTGTGGCTGAATGACAGTATTTGCACTTTCCCTACACACCATGTCCATGATTGCACCGTGTGATTGCCAGGTCTATTGGTACACAGTGCGAATCAGGAGATTTCATAAAGCGGGGCATTCAAAATTGAAAAACCCAGGGAACAGGGAATCAGGTGGCCCTGGAGTATTTTATATATTCTAGAACCAGCTATAAAGTGTCTTGGTCCCTTTTTTAATCATGTTGCAAGTAAAATCCACGATCATAACAGACAGTAAAAATGCCGCCTAATAACACGTGCCTTTGCACCATGCAACAGATCGTTCTGTAATATTGCCAAGTACAGCCACTGATACCCATACCAGTGGTTGGGGACCCATTCTATAGACTGTTTGCATTGCTTTTGCCACACCACAATGATAGTTGGTCTAGTAACTATTTTCTCCATAACTTTCTAGGTGTTTGTTACTAATCCAGATGGGTCTCCAGCACGCCGCGTCCCTGTGGTGGCCACACCTGGATCAGCAAGAGGAACAACACAGGAAGATGGAACCGTTCGGCTTGCCATCAATACACCAGCAAATATATATTCCCTACCAATAAAGGTAAGTGTTATATTTATAGACACGACTTTGTGCTAAAAAGGACCAAACTATAAAAACTTTGCAAGTGACACCCTTTCCCACACAAAAAAAACGATCAGACATGCTATTATTTTATCTATGGCTAAATTTCACTTATTAAACAATTCTGGAAAAAATTTATGTAAATGATCCATTAGAGATTTACTGAATCCTTTTTCACTACTTAAAGATGGGCAATTTCTGAATCTGAAAGAGTTCCAAAAAAAGAGCCAGCACTCCAATAGTTAAAATGCACCCACAACAATATTCTTTGTCAACATTTCTGATCCTGAAACCTTTCCCACTGCCAACTTATCTGCCCCCAAACTTGCCTACTGCCAACTGATCCCGCACCTCAACCTTGCCTACTGCCAACTGATCCCGCACCTCAACCTTGCCTACTGCCAACTGATCCCGCACCTCAACCTTGCCTACTGCCAACTGATCCCGCACCTCAACCTTGCCTACTGCCAACTGATCCCGCACCTCAACCTTGCCTACTGCCAACTGATCCCGCACCTCAACCTTGCCTACTGCCAACTGATCCCGCACCTCAACCTTGCCTACTGCCAACTGATCCCGCACCTCAACCTTGCCTACTGCCAACTGATCCCGCACCTCAACCTTGCCTACTGCCAACTGATCCCGCACCTCAACCTTGCCTACTGCCAACTGATCCCGCACCTCAACCTTGCCTACTGCCAACTGATCCCGCACCTCAACCTTGCCTACTGCCAACTGATCCCGCACCTCAACCTTACCTACTGCCAACTGATCCCGCACCTCAACCTTACCTACTGCCAACTGATCCCGCACCTCAACCTTACCTACTGCCAACTGATCCCGCACCTCAACCTTACCTACTGCCAACTGATCCCGCACCTCAACCTTACCTACTGCCAACTGATCCCGCACCTCAACCTTACCTACTGCCAACTGATCCCGCACCTCAACCTTACCTACTGCCAACTGATCCCGCACCTCAACCTTACCTACTGCCAACTGATCCCGCACCTCAACCTTACCTACTGCCAACTGATCCCGCACCTCAACCTTACCTACTGCCAACTGATCCCGCACCTCAACCTTACCTACTGCCAACTGATCCCGCACCTCAACCTTACCTACTGCCAACTGATCCCGCACCTCAACCTTACCTACTGCCAACTGATCCCGCACCTCAACCTTACCTACTGCCAACTGATCCCGCACCTCAACCTTACCTACTGCCAACTGATCCCGCACCTCAACCTTACCTACTGCCAACTGATCCCGCACCTCAACCTTACCTACTGCCAACTGATCCCGCACCTCAACCTTACCTACTGCCAACGTATCTTTACCCCAGCCTGATCCACTGCTGACAGGTCCTCTACCAACAAATTTGTATCCAAACCTGATAACGGCTGACTAATCTATACTCAAACTTGATCTGCTTCAGTTGACCTATATCACTCCCTTATTCACTACTGACTGATCTATACCCCAGCCTAATCTGTTACTGTATGATATATACCCAATTTTAAAGCGGAACAAAAGCCATGCGATTGGGCCCTGGAATCTGGTCATTAACCTGTTCCTGGGGTATCCTATAGCAGGATGCACTGTGTGAAACCCCTGAGGTTGCCGACGTACTGGCCTTTACGGGCGGCTCCCTGTCAGAGGAGAATCTAGGCTTTCGAAAGATTCGAAATGGCACCCCCTCTTGTGCTCAGGCTCCCCCTTTGGTGCCCCCCTGATCTGCTGTACCTGGGCCAAGTGCCCCCCTGCTCTCCCCTAGCTATGCCCCCCAGCCCTTTTTGCTTGAATCCGGTTAAGAATCCATTTGAAAGGTATATTCATACCATGTATTGTGGTGATTGTAGTGGGAGGAACGGCATACACTTTTACGGAATGTTTGTAACCTCATTCTGACATTTTCTCTTTATTCTCTATCACCAGGTGATCACAGACGATCCATCAATAAGACTTGAGAAACAAGCTTCAGAGACCTTGACAGCCATTGCCTACACCCCCCTTAGGGGAAATTATTTGCATATTTTTATTCCAGGCGGAAAGCTGAAAATGGGTGATAGTGTTACTGTCAGCTTTCATATTAAATATACAGATCAAGCGACTGACAATAAAGTCACTGAATTTATCTATCTGGTAAGAAGAAAATGTCTGTGGATTAGATAATATTTGAGCATCTACATAAGTCTATTATAATAAGATAGGGACAGGGCAACCCCTGCCACTTCCTAACTGTGCAAATACCTATTCTTTGTACCTATTCCACTGCAGTAGCCAGTGATTCCTATTGTAGTGGGTAAATAAGGCAGTTGGATCACACACTTTAACAAAGCCAAGAATGCAAAAGTGGTGCTGTAATGGGGTGGGGGGCTGGGTTCATTCCTGTATTTGGTCATGAAAATTTTTTTTTTTTTCTCTAAGACTTTATAAAAAGGAATGAAAGTAATGGAGGAGTGAGTTCTGGACACTCCTATATATTTTAAATATAATAGGCTAAATAAATACTCTTTGGGGGTTATTCATCAAGGGATAGCGCCTCGTAGCGGCAGGCCGTGTCTGAACGCCGGGCACTGTTCGCAAAACCATATTTATGAAAGCGAATCTGGTGAGCGACTAACGGCGCCATGTAGCATATGGTTCATCATATATGGTTCGGTATGGTTCAGCGTATAATGCCGCGCTCTAGCTTCCAGAGCACCAGGTATTAGTCACCTGTCGCTCTCCCATACATTTCAATGGACCTTCCTTTTCTTCTGTTTAAACAGGGTTTTTTTGTTTTTTTCTCTCAAATAATTGTGTGACCTCTCCTGGCCTAGAAAAAGGAATCTTTAGATTTTGTATATTTTTGTACAGAATTGTCATTACAGGTCTAGCAGTAAAGTATTAATGTCACAATGTTACAACAATGTCATTCCATGTGTTTTTGCTTTGTTACTGGTGGATATGTGTTCAAAATCAGACTTTAATGACACAGCGATCAACCTGGCATATTGAGTGGGTTGCGCCCTGTGCGACTGCACACCTCACACACCCAAAAAGGCCGGCCCAGATTTCCTCACAGCCCCAAAAATGCTGCCAAGGCTTCTAAGTATTTTAATGTTCCAATAGGATGGAAGTTAACTTTGCACTGACCATAGTACCGTTGATTCTAATTTTGACCTAATTAAAATCTATTTGTAGTTTACCTTTATTTTTACTGCCTTTATTTTTACGGCCATGAATCAATCAACTCATGTTTTTTTTTTTCTAAGACCATAAATGCACTAAATGCTATCTTCAATGTGGGGTTTTCTAGAATATTCCTGGAAAGAACATTACCTGTGAAACTAACATTGACTTTTGTTTTTACTCTACAGATAATGAACAAAGGTAGAATACTGGAAAAGGGAAAACAGCCCAGGTCAGTGGGCCAATCCCCAGTGACGCTGCAGTTGGAGATAAAACCAGAGTTCTTACCATCCTTCCATTTTGTGGCATATTATGTGGTGGACAAGAGTGAGATTGTGTCCGACTCCATCTGGGTGGATGTGGAAGATGCCTGCATGGGAACGGTAAGAATATTATACACATTCTGGGTGAACATTCCACAATTTTTTTTTTTTTTTTTTTTTAAACCACATCTAGGGGAAAACTCTGCCAATTGATTAAGGTAATTTTGCCCAAATGGCTTTAATGGTGTTTGGCTTTGCCTATGTAAAAAAACAGGCCCCCTGTCTGGCTCGTCGTCAACAGCGATGAGGAATAAAGAGCTTTGGAGGCATATAAAACTGGCCAGACCTATAATATACAGAGTAGCAAAATTGTTTACAACGTCTCGTCCATGGCCAAATAAACTGAATTTGGGTTGACCTACCCTATTCTGACTCACCAGATGGCAGTAATATGAATCCTGAAGACAGCTTCACCTTGTGTGTGTCTGTGACGGATGTGCTCTAACTCTATAAGGCTTAGCAGATGGCATTATCAGCTGATGAAGGAGGCACGTAGATAAGTTCCAGAAGCTTTATTTCAGTACCGAATTTTGCAATAAACACTTCTTACAGCAGAAATCTTGAAATGTATGTTCAATACGGCAGGAAACTTTTGATGTACAACCACGGCAGCAGATAAAAGACTGTATACTGCAGGAGGGAGCAACATGTGTGCCGTGCTTGGATGCAAACTAGAAAAATGGCTGGAGGAGAGGGGAAGAAGAGGAGCTGCTTGCATCAAAGTTAGACTAAGGGAGCTAGGAAGGGACAAAAGCAGACCAAAACCCAGGATTTTGACTAACCTGGGTTTTGGTCCTTTTCCCCTACTCTGTGTGACCGGCGAGCACAACTCGCCACTTCCCGGTCCTACAGCGCCTGTGCTGCCGCTCATGCAATCGGCATACTCTGAGCCGCTGACGTAACACGGTCTAAGCCTTCGTCTAAGTCTCACGTGCATCCTCCGCTTCCATCCAACAGGTTTTGGATGCCCCAGGGGCAGGGAATCGATCGGGCCGGGTATCTTATAGATTCCCGGGATGATTGTGCTGGGTTTTGGTCCACTTTAAAGGCATATTGCTCAGCCTATGTAAACTAAACAAACACTATATCAAACCTTTGTTTGTAAAATGAAACAAGTCATGGGGCATGACATACCCAGCCTTAATCAAACTAAAAGGTGATGGCCATTTATTTACCAAGGAAGGCAAAAGGTCCTGGCATTGATATGAAAGGATCTAGGATTCCTAGTCTCAGTACACCCTCCTTTTTGCAATTAGAGAAGGAACCCTACCAAGGATACAGTAAGTACTCGGCGTCACTGAACTTGGCTGGAGGGTCATGTGAGGAAGCTGCCTGAGGAAGAAAAGGTTGGTGGTTTAGGCAGGTAGACAGTGTTTTGCTGGATACTTTTTCCAGGAGGTTAGCTGACTATATGTATTTTCATGACTACAAATGACCGTTGAATGTGTGGTTCCTTCAGAAAGTCCGGATTAACACTTTCCTCTGTATGCTGCAAAACCATTGCTGCAGACTGCTAAACTGTGAAGACAGAACTTCATGTACAGTGTCGTTATTCAATAAGCTCCATTTAACGTTGTTGGAATCCTTTTGGTGATATTATGGCAGTACTAAATAAAAAGCTGTTCATGTCTTATAGCTGCAACTGTCTGGCGATAGAGATCGGGACAATGCAGTTCAATCGCCTGGAGCCTCCATTAGGCTAAAGATCAGAGCTGATCACAAAGCCACAGTGGGACTGGTGGCTGTGGACAAAGGAGTGTTTGTTCTGAATGACAAGTTCCGATTCACCCAGACCAAGGTAAGCTACTTTTTGTGATGTAGCAAACATTTATATATCTAGTGTCTCTAGTGTCCCAAACCTGAATGTCAGTTGGGTGAAGTTACAAAATGCTTTTTAGATGTCTTTTTCTTATAAAGTCCAAAGTTTTGCATGTGTTCCTAATATCTAATTGTCATAATAGTCTCATGTAAGGGCCTGTGCATCTTTAGATCTTATTCTTGTGTATTAAAGAACAAAACCTAACAGTGAATGGCCTGGAATCTAAAAGATTCCAGGGCCAGCAGCTGCCTTTACATGTGGGCATCCCAAATCATGATGTCCCGCTGTGTGAAACCTCCCAGGGCATGTGGAGGTTCCCGTCCAACCAGAGCCGCTTGCTCAAATGACAGGATTTGGCAAACGGTTCTAAATTGCTGACAATGGGGAGCATGCACTTCTTCATCCTCTACATCCTTGGGGTTGTGCTCCTGCTCCAGACATTCAGATAGGCTGTGGCGGGAGCATGCACCCAATGAGCATGTGGGGGGTGTGGGAGCCTGCGCTCCCCATTAATCCCAATCGGAGCCCCTTGCCGAATTATATAATCACAGGAAGTGTCTCACAGTAAGTTTTGAACGGGAGCCCACACAGGTGCCGTTGGACTGTGGAGGAGGTAAGCAGATCGGACGATTTTGGGGGGGTTTCACACAGTGGGGCATCCTGATTTTGCATGCCCCGTGGTGAGGGAATCGAGCAGCCCTGGAATCCTATAGATTCCTGGGCCAAACAGTTTATTCAAGTGCCCCAAAGATAAAAACATTTTAAAACCATAGCACCAGCAGATGATGTAATATTAATAAATGTCAACAGTCCAAAACACAATCTTAAACCAGTAATCATTATCCTAATAGTGAATGCCAAAACAGTACATAAATCAAATGTCAGACATCTTGCTGCAAATCAATGTAGCTAAATAAACACTGGTGGACTGAAAATGCAAATGTGGCTGCTCTCCCTAATGCCTTCAACCCCCTGCTTCTGAGTCTATAGGCATTTATTTAGCTGCACAATACTCTATAGAAAGTGGAATTACCCTTTAAAAAAACTTTTTTTTTTTTTTTTTACCACTGTCAGTTTTTTGGGAAGTGAAAAACGTAATGTGTAGAACTAGCCTGCAGATGACTTTATCCATGTAGTGGAGTCACACTGTACATTTCCCCCAACAGGTCTGGGATACGGTGGAGAAATACAACACTGCTTGCACTGCAGGTAGTGGTGCTAATGCCGCAGGAGTGTTTCATGATGCCGGCCTGGCTGTTGCCAACAACTTTCATGGTTCCACGCCTCAAAGATCAGGTGATGAAAAATGATAAGCTCTTGATGATATGAGAATCATATTCGGTCCCTGTGATTAATATTCCACACGTTAGATGTCAGAATTATATTAATATTCAATAATCTAATTTTTGTACTTTGTTACTTGTGATGTTTGAACAATACAATAGGGTAAAAAAATTCTAAAACCAAGCAACAACTAATTACCAAGTTGTTGGTAATGTGTCAACTTCAAAAGGGGTTGAGGTGTGTTTGACAAAGGCAATAGAGGGTGCATCCCTCTAAACATTGTTAGTTTAGAAGTACCCATACTGCTTTGGACAGATGCCTCCCCCAAGGAAGTAATGAAGGGTATTTTGGAGGTTGAGATGGGTACGTGCAATTGGATATTTTTAAAATAATAATAATCATAGAGGATCCAATCAAGATAGCAGTATGGTGTAACCTTTGTCATTTGACCAAACTTCTACCCCTATACATTACCCTAATTAACTAAAAAAGTCCTTTCTTGGGAAGTCAAATGCTATATCTTGGTGTCTGTAGCACCTAACTAACAGAAGGGAGCTTCATTTGAAAGAAAGGACTTGTGCCCTTGCCAAGTAATCATATTTTTAAAGGGGCACTATCGTGAAAAAAATAGCCAAAATCCATATAAATATGCTGGATGGGGGGAGGGGAGGTCACTTGTACACTCAGCATCAAGAAATATCCAGCCAGGCTTTTTTTTTTTTTTTCTTTCATTTTAATGAAGGAAGAAAAAATCTGGTGTGCAAGTTCTGTCACCCCTGATACACTAGACATGTCACCCTTGGATTTTATTCCAACCAGGAGAAGAAAACCACAAGCTTGGCTGGAGTTTGATTTGGTTCAGATCAACTAGTGGATTGATTTGGTTCAGGTCAACTAGTGGATTGATTTGGTTCAGGTCAACTAGTGGATTGATTTGGTTCAGGTCAACTAGTGCATTGGGTAGAGAATGAGACTCCCACCCCCCCCCCCCCCCAAATAATAATAGAAACGATTTACATTTGCTGAGAACAGTCCAAAAGAATATGCAATAAGGAGAACATTGAGGAAGACAACAAGGGGGTCTATAGCCATTGGCATCCTTCATGGCTTTTGAAATAAACTACAAGCCCCCGTAGCCCCCAGTGAGAGAAACTTGTCTTGGTGCTTTCCTGGTCACAACGTCTTGGTAATGCCACATATCTTTGCTTGCTGTTTGAGGACAAGTGAAAAGCCCTGAGGTGAGCCTTAGACTGATAAAGCTAAAACTGTTTTTTTTTTTTTTTTTTTTTTTTTTTTGGTACCAATCCTTATGGAAAAGCATGGTAGCATCAAGCTCTTAGGATGTCACTGCGATAGAAATGCAAAGAATGTGCTGGGACAGCCTATGTACAGTATAAGAACAATGAGGAAGGCAGCAAGGATTCCTATAGTCATGGCCATCTTCCATGGCTAATGGAAGAATTTTTTGACAGCAAGAAACTTTGCATAGAACTGTTTCCCAGTGCTCTTCTTTAAACCATATTCCCTAGAGGTTGTAACTAGAACATAAATCTTTTCCTACTAGGTGAGCATTTGACTCTAGGCATTTTGGGTTTTAGATGAACAAAACCTATGGTAAAGCATGGTAGCATCAGGCTCTTTTAGAAGCAAGGCAGATGCAGATAATGTGGCAAAATGTATGAAAACTATACGCTTTTGAAAATGTTTGCAACAGTTTAGCTGTACTGATGCTTTCTCTACAGAATCAGAATGTATAGAAAAAAAGACCAGGCGCCGACGTGACACAGCACAGTTGATTCAAGTCAAGAAAAGCAAAGGTAAACTTTGCCTTATGTTGTATAACCCCAGATGCATTTGAAATGGGGGACCATTTAAGCATTGTGGGAGGAGAATGGGTCTAGCTAGGTACATGCAATGGGGGAGTTACTTCCTGCACTCTAATGTACAAGCATCCTAATTAGAGAGGCACTTCTTCATTTAAACCTTTTAAAAATGCCTGAAATTGGGTGAGCATCTCCTAAGTGCTCTTGCACACCCTCCTATTGGTCACATGAATACCAGGCCATGGGCGTGACTGGCATTTTCTTGGAGTACAAACCCTATTAATCGCCATATATATTTTTCTGGCTGAAGTTGTGCACAACATCCTTAGGAGCAGCAGGGGACAATGAGTGGAGTGTATTGGGCATTTTCTTTTTAATTGGATAGACATCCTTAATAAGGGTTTAGGGGGGGCACAAATGGGTCATGTAGGGTTAGACTGCTTTTCTATTTCTTATGCAAAGGAGTAACATAAAATAAAGGCATCCTTCTTTTTGCTTTCACTTTTTTTCCCCTATGTGCCATCTGCTCTTGAATGTTCCTCCTTTGTCACCTTTGGTCAGAGGTGTACTGGCCATAGGGAGACCCAGGCAAATGCCCAGTGAGGCACACTGCTTTGGGTGAGTCTGGGCTGCTACCTACTAACACTCTGCTCACCCAAGCAAACCCATCCCATGTCCTCACCCTAATGATATAGCCTCAGTTTTGGAGCACACATGTTGACTGGCCAGGAAGCAACACGGATGCTACTTACTGGCTGGTCATGGACAGGCCAGGTGCTGGTAAAATCCAGAGTTGATTTTTGGCCCCAATCCACCACTGCCTCTGGTTACATTTAAAACGTTGTCTTTTTTGATAGTGGAGCAGAACTAATCAATGTAATTTTTCTAATTACTGTGGATGATAAACTTCTGTAAAGATCAGTCACTCTATTGGATTGAGGGAATTTTTATAGAAATACTTAAACCTTTTTTTTTTTAAAAAAAAACAAAAATTGCACTATACCTATAGAATCGCAACACCCATCAGGTGCAGGAACTTTTTTAGCTTTAAAGAGGCCAGACCCTGCAGTTTTCCTGAGCACTCTCTGTACATGATAATCTAGGATGCCTTCACTAATTTTAAAATGTTACAACAATTTCAAAATTATTGTATAAATTCAAGTTGAGGAATCTGTGAATTGAGGGTGAACTTTGTGGGGTCATCACTGATTGTGAACATTAAGGGGAGAAAAGAAACGGTAGGGTAGGGAAGTGTATGAAGCAATGCACAGGTCAGTATCCAGTAACGAGGGGTATCAGGGGGGTTATCCATCATAAGGACAAAGATACAGTGGATGAGAGTTTTTCTTTGTAATTTTGCAGAATCGAATTATGAAGGCCTTGAGCTGAGGTGCTGTCGGGACGGCATGAGAGAATTGCCCATGAACATTAAATGCGAGCGCCGTGCTAAGCGCATACAGGATGGCAAGAAGTGCGCCGATGCTTTCCTTGATTGCTGCAAGCACATCGAGAAGCTCAAACAAGCTGACCGCGAAAGCAACCCACTTGCAAGAAGTAAGGACATACCCTGAGCACCTTTGTTATACCCACCAACTGAATGTGTATTAGAAGGTCATTCCATGTAGGAGGAATACATTGTCATATTTATTCAGAGTATAATTTGGCTTTTAAACCAGACAACACACCTCCCTTGGGGTCAGTCTTACCCCTCAATGGATCTGCCAGTGTCCTGCAAAGAGGAAGTGCCGCTGATTTCCTGCCATTTTGGGTAAAATCGGGTGAATACTGGCAGCAGCACGTCTGGAATGTTGGGAAAGGAAGCCTCATGGGTGCTCAAAGATGGCCGGGTCAATGAGAACCAGTGAGGCTACGTTTTCAGTTTTGAGTGTATGTAAGAGCAAATGTAAGTGCTGACAATGCCATGGATGGGTCAAGTGAGTTTTGGGGAGTTTTTTTTTTTTAATTTGTGCAAGACCGTTGGTCCGGTTTAATATATCGAAAGCTGAACGGCTTTCCCAATATGATTTCTGATCCATGTGTCTTACTGCTGTGTGGAAGTCAGCCTTCAAAGATTTTGCATTGTTTAGATTTACACAGGGTAAGTTAAAACATTAGGGTGTATTCCATTGTGGGTTTCCTCACATAAAGCATTACATTACACAATGCTAAGGCTATGTACTGCCTTCTTTCAGGTTCCTGCAGTGATCAAATCGGGCCTCCAGCAGAGCACACTCTAGTCCCTTTAGTATGTGCACCTGGAAACTGATATTCTGCCACTGGTGGTGGTGGAGGAAGTTACAGAGAAGGAAACCTTTTCTTGTTGTGCTGCAGTTGTTTTAGATTGTAGGAATTGTTGAGACAACTAAATTTGGGGTCCCTAAAACACAAAGTGTATATATAACAAAATTACATCTTTATTTTCATCACTACATTAATGGATTTTAATGATTTTGTGTGTGAAAGATATCTGTACAATGACTAGTCCAAAAGGAGTGGGAAGTAGGAAACATACATGTTAGGGGCCAACATTCCCTCCAAATCCGTGATTATCCAAAAAGATAAAAATAATCCCTCTTATTAATAAAGTGCGGGTGCTAATCAAATAAGTGCAATATTTGAATCCCCAAGTAAGTGCATCAATAACAAACTATATATACAATAATCCTAAAAGACACATTGAGGTCACAAGAGATGGGGGAAAAAGAGGGACACATGACCACAGGTATTAAATGAAGATCTCTAGAGTCTAGCCCCGAGGAAGTGACGGTATATTGTCACATAATGTGTAGGCTGTGTTGTAGGGGGTGGAGGAGGAAGCTATATCCCGGTGACATGTAAGATCTTTCTTTAATACCTGTGGTCATGTGTCCATCTTTTTCCATCTCTGTGACCTCAATGTCGTTTTTTTTAGAATTATTGTATATATTGTTTATTGATGCACTTTCTACTTGGGGATTCAAATATTGCCCTTATTTGACTAGCAGTTGCACTCGCCTTCCTCTCGTTTCCACAGCCCAGTCGTGTCCAAAACTGAGCGTGCTGATTGGCTGAGCTGATCAGCGCACTTGGCTTCGCTTGGCTCCCTCTGGCCCTGCTTGCCGCCAAGCTGAGCGGTCAAGCAGTCATGGCAAGCCGAGCGGGACCAAGTGAGCCACCACCCACATGCCCCCTGGTCAGCTTATACCTTTGCCATGCCCGCATCTGCCATTCAGAAAAGCCTGGCGCAGGTATGCGGTTTCAGCCGCAGGGCAGAGACACGACAAGGATCAGGTGTGCTATTAGCCTCCAGGGCCTCCGAAGTTCCTCTTTAAGGTGAGCGGATGGCCTGTAAACTGTAAAAGGGACAAAGAGCAATGTAGTATATTTAAAAAAACTCAAAATTCTTCACTTTTTCAAACTCGAAACCCCTCCCACCTCAAATGCCGGCCATGATAAATGGTATTTCCTTTTAAATTCCGGCTTTTAGAGCCAGCATTTCAAATCACTGCACGTGGTCACATGCCCTTAGCAACGATAATGCTGTTTGAATAAGATTATAAAAACAGTCCATGTTTGACACTAATAACCAGTCCATGTTTGACACTGAATAAGTTCTTTTATATACTTTTATTCAGGTTCTGAAGATGACGATTACATTGCTGATGAATACATAGTATCCAGGACCGAATTCCCAGAGAGCTGGCTCTGGACGCTACAGACAGTGAATGAACCACCAGATGCTCGTGGGTGAGTGAAAGCTGCACAAGTGGGTAGACAATGGCCTTAAGTAGGGATTTTTTTTTCATTTGATATTCCTTGGGGAGACTATTGGGTTGATTCAAAGAAACATGTAACAGCTTGGATTTTGCTCACGATCATCCTATTTTTTACGTCCGCTCGTGCGTTCGTATGAACTTGCGAGTGATTCAATAAGCAAATACGTTTCTATCCTAAAAGATACGTCCGTTCGTATGATATCTCCCGAACTTGCCTCAGTCAGTTGGCAATCGTAAAAATCACGTTCATGTGCTCACCTGTTGCGGCGGCAGCCTGTTTTTTCGGCGGCTTCCATCGTCCAGCTCTTCCAATTACTTGCGTTTGCCTCTGGTTTTCATTGGTTTTTGGCCTCTTAGATTCGTGCGTTCTTATGTTTATAAGATCTTGCGCATGCGCACCCTCAACCAGAAACTTACATAAACCCCGTAGCGGCTGCATCCAACTTCATTTCTCGGTCCCTCAAACTTACCTAAACCCCTTAGCGCCTGCATCCAACTTCATTTCTCGGTCCCTCAAACTTACCTAAACCCCTTAGCGCCTGCATCCAATTTCATTTCTCGGTCCCTTAAACTTACCTAAACCCCGTAGCGCCTGCATCCAACTTCATTTCTCGGTCCCTCAAACTTACCTAAACCCCTTAGCGCCTGCATCCAATTTCATTTCTCGGTCCCTTAAACTTACCTAAACCCCTTAGCGCCTGCATCCAACTTCATTTCTCGGTCCCTCAAACTTACCTAAACCCCTTAGCGCCTGCATCCAATTTCATTTCTCGGTCCCTTAAACTTACCTAAACCCCGTAGCGCCTGCATCCAATTTCATTTCTCGGTCCCTTAAACTTACCTAAACCCCTTAGCGCCTGCATCCAATTTCATTTCTCGGTCCCTCAAACTTACCTAAACCCCTTAGCGCCTGCATCCAATTTCATTTCTCGGTCCCTTAAACTTACCTAAACCCCTTAGCGCCTGCATCCAATTTCATTTCTCGGTCCCTTAAACTTACCTAAACCCCGTAGCGCCTGCATCCAACTTCATTTCTCGGTCCCTCAAACTTACCTAAACCCCTTAGCGCCTGCATCCAATTTCATTTCTCGGTCCCTTAAACTTACCTAAACCCCTTAGCGCCTGCATCCAACTTCATTTCTCGGTCCCTCAAACTTACCTAAACCCCTTAGCGCCTGCATCCAACTTCATTTCTCGGTCCCTCAAACTTACCTAAACCCCTTAGCGCCTGCATCCAACTTCATTTCTCGGTCCCTCAAACTTACCTAAACCCCTTAGCGCCTGCATCCAATTTCATTTCTCGGTCCCTTAAACTTACCTAAACCCCTTAGCGCCTGCATCCAATTTCATTTCTCGGTCCCTTAAACTTACCTAAACCCCTTAGCGCCTGCATCCAACTTCATTTCTCGGTCCCTCAAACTTACCTAAACCCCTTAGCGCCTGCATCCAACTTCATTTCTCGGTCCCTTAAACTTACCTAAACCCCGTAGCGCCTGCATCCAATTTCATTTCTCGGTCCCTTAAACTTACCTAAACCCCTTAGCGCCTGCATCCAATTTCATTTCTCGGTCCCTCAAACTTACCTAAACCCCTTAGCGCCTGCATCCAATTTCATTTCTCGGTCCCTTAAACTTACCTAAACCCCTTAGCGCCTGCATCCAATTTCATTTCTCGGTCCCTTAAACTTACCTAAACCCCGTAGCGCCTGCATCCAACTTCATTTCTCGGTCCCTCAAACTTACCTAAACCCCTTAGCGCCTGCATCCAATTTCATTTCTCGGTCCCTTAAACTTACCTAAACCCCGTAGCGCCTGCATCCAACTTCATTTCTCGGTCCCTCAAACTTACCTAAACCCCTTAGCGCCTGCATCCAACTTCATTTCTCGGTCCCTCAAACTTACCTAAACCCCTTAGCGCCTGCATCCAACTTCATTTCTCGGTCCCTCAAACTTACCTAAACCCCTTAGCGCCTGCATCCAATTTCATTTCTCGGTCCCTTAAACTTACCTAAACCCCTTAGCGCCTGCATCCAATTTCATTTCTCGGTCCCTTAAACTTACCTAAACCCCTTAGCGCCTGCATCCAATTTCATTTCTCGGTCCCTCAAACTTACCTAAACCCCGTAGCGCCTGCATCCAATTTCATTTCTCGGTCCCTCAAACTTACCTAAACCTCTTAGCGCTTGCATCCTTCTTCATGTTGACGACCCTAAAACTTACCCAAACCACATAATGTACATATGTCTATATGTTTCTAAGCGTGTTTTTTCTGGTTTGTGTAATTGTTTGTGTTTGCGCATATTAGAAAAGACACATTTATGAAGTATTAAAATTTAATTTATTTAAAATTTTTTGGTGTATTTTGGATATTTTTTTGTTTCATTTTTTTTTTTTTATTGGGGTGTTTGGTTTGAAACCCCTTTATTTTTTTTTTTTTTACACAAACATCTTCAAAGTTTTTTGGGCTTTCATTAAAAACAGAGTATAATTTTTTTTGGGTGTGAAAAACCCAAAACTTTAAAATTTATACAAAAATATCAAAATTTTTAAAACTTTTAACCAAAGTAGCCAGGACCAAGGGCACTAATCCTCCTCCTCTTCTTCATCTGTTGGCCCCAACGTCGCCTGTATGGCCAGCAGCTCGGCCACCAACTCCTTCATTCTTTTTTTTTTCTGCGCCAAAGTTTTGGGGATCATCCCTGGAACCAATAGAGAAAGAAACATAAATAGGAGTCCCAGACCGGTTTGTATGCTGGAAATAGATTTGGGGTTAATCAAATACATGTAAATGCATGACATATGTCATTCTTCCAAGGGATACAGTTAATGCATTTCCCACAGGTAAGTCTTTAAACTCCTTAAACCGGACCTTGAACATTATTTAATGAAACCCACTAACTATTCCCAAATGATTCTGCACCAGATCAAAGTAAATTTGGGATTTATTTTTATTACAGCGCCGCCATCTGGACTCTGAAGCATAACACTTAATGAGGAGTGGAGAGTTGGATAAAGTACAGGGGAGTAGGTTACAGTGGTGCGTTGGGAATCCAGAGCATAGCTGGGTGGAGGGAAAGGTCATCACTCCCACAATGCATGGCAGCACCTTCCTTTTTACAATCTGTATCCCATGCTGCCTGTAAATATTGCGCCTTCCATATTCCCCAATATGGGCTGTTTTCACGCTCCTAACATGCATTAGATGGCTGAAGTCTGTTTTTCTATGTTTCCAATCTGTAGGTACAGTGTGTTGCCTAATTATTACCTATGTTCTTAATACGAGTTAGGGTCCGCTTTAAGCTAAAGAAGTGGCCACATGAAAGTGTTAACTACACATTGGCTACGCCTTTAGTTATGTGTGTGTTATTAGCTTACAAAACATTAATCTGAATAATGGCATGGAGACTTACGGAGTTGGTGGCCGACAGATGGCTGGTTGGGGCCAACAGGCTGCCCTTGGTCCTGGCTCTGCTGTGAAGAAGTCCCTGGAGAAACATGTGACATTTGGTTAGTCTTTGTAGAGAGTCACTATCCCCAACATATCTGGCTCCCAGTCTGGCTGACATCACTCACCTTCGCCAGGATCGACTTCAAGCATCTCTGCTGCCTCCTCCTCCACTATCTCACCCGCTCCTGAAGCTTCTACAAATACATAATAAAGGATAACTTAGTTTTTGGCCTGACATGTATATCTTTGTGCCTATACATGAAGAGTGACATACCAGAGCCTTCCCCATGCGTGGCCAGGTATGACTCCACGCCCACGCGCCTTGGCCCCTCCTCTGTGGTAAGGTCCAGGGGCTGGTCTGAGGAGGCCACAGAGGAGGGGTAGGTCCGTCGCCCGGGAGATCCACCACCTTCACTCACAGATGCAGAGTCATGCAGCACTGGTCGGCCTGTACGTCTCCGGGTGCGGCGAATTCTGAAATCCATTTCCAACACTACCAAAGAAAAGTCATTATAAATAAAGGCATAACTTAGACATTTGGAACATATAACATGCAATTGCTTGGTACTTACTTGGGAAATGGATCCCAAAAAACCTCCGCACCCGGGGCATGTGCAGACGCTTCAGGTCCGACCAATGCTGCATGATCTGGGTGTGAGTGAAGGTGGTGCTGGTGACACGGTGGATCTCGGCGATGATCTCCCGGGCGATGTCCCTTTTCTCGCACACATTGGGCGCGAAGTCATACCGGCGCTGAAGCATGATCTGAAAAACATAATGGACACAGAGCTTGTACTTTTACACACAGACCCATATGTGTTGCATCACAAGTTGAGTATTTAATGTCATTAACACACACATTTCGAATGGCCGCCATTTTTGGGGAGTGCCTTAAAGAGGACGTTGACTGTGATTGACAGTCTGGTCTTATGTTATATGTATCACACACCATGTACATACAGATAATAGCCAACATCAAGAATCAGGCCACCTGCATCTATGGCATGTTAGGATGTTTTAAAGATCCAAGATGTAGCCTAATGCTTAGGCTTTTGGCCCACGTGTGTGGCTTCCCGTTGTGTTTTTATGGCTTAGGAAAACAGTGTTCCGCAAACATCCGCATCAAGGTCCGAGACAGGCCAGGTTTGACAGCTCGCCCCGCTACTCCACAGGTTAATTAACTGTTGCTAAGCCGGAGCAATTGGCCGAATTAGGACATCAGCATAGACAGGTGAAAACGTGGCCAGGCTCGGCCCTTGAGGATGAAGTGTGAGGAGCCAGTGATTAAACATTAAGAGACCCCAAACTAGTTCCCAACGCATCATTTACATTTAGGCCATCATTGACTATTCTATTAAAATGCACAGGCAGCCACTTACCAGCATGAGGATCTCTTCCTGTTGACGGGTGAAGATAGTGGGCGCCATCTTTAGTCTTCTTCCAGGCAGCAGATAAGTGAAACCCCAGCGGTTTCCTGGTTCCGCACGAACGTACGTCCGTACGAGCGCGTAGTCGTGCGCATAGGCGTCAGACGCTGGGCGCATGATTTAAAGGTCCCTGCACCCAAAGCTCATTCTCTTTGAGCTTTTGGACAAAATGGCACCAAAAAAGGCAGCAGCTAAACGCGGCCAGCAAAGCCAGACCTCTGAGGGCCCAACAACCAGGTCCCAGCAACGACCGAAGAAGCTAAGGTCCCAGAAGGCCCAGAAGGCAAGTACCACCTCGGCCCCACCAAGGGACACTGGACCCTCCCTTTCCCAAAAAAGGGCCCCAAAGGCACGTGCCCCTGCGGCAAAAAAACAGGCCACAGCAGCCACCACCACCTCTGCCCCCAGAAGAGGCCGCCCAAGGGAGCCCACACCACCCATGCTTTCAAGCCGGGCACTTAGCCAACCCAGGCCCCACAGCAGTGCCCGAAGCACATCCAGCCCACACAGAAGGGCCTGAAGCCCCTCCAGCCCGCACAGAAGGGCCCGAAGCCCCTCCAGGCCGCGCAGAAGGGCCCGAAGCCCATCCAGGGCCAGAAGCCCCTACAGGGCCCGAACCCCATCCAGGGCCAGAAGAACCCCATCCAGGGCCAGAAGCCCAGCCAGGGCCAGAAGCCCCTACAGGGCCCGAACCCCATCCAGGGCCAGAAGAACCCCATCCAGGGCCAGAAGCCCAGCCAGGGCCAGAAGCCCCTACAGGGCCCGAACCCCATCCAGGGCCAGAAGAACCCCATCCAGGGCCAGAAGCCCAGCCAGGGCCAGAAGCCCCTACAGGGCCCGAACCCCATCCAGGGCCAGAAGAACCCCATCCAGGGCCAGAAGCCCAGCCAGGGCCAGAAGCCCCTACAGGGCCCGAACCCCATCCAGGGCCAGAAGAACCCCATCCAGGGCCAGAAGCCCAGCCAGGGCCAGAAGAACCCCATCCAGGGCCAGAAGCCCCTACAGGGCCCGAACCCCATCCAGGGCCAGAAGAACCCCATCCAGGGCCAGAAGCCCAGCCAGGGCCAGAAGCCCCTACAGGGCCCGAACCCCATCCAGGGCCAGAAGAACCCCATCCAGGGCCAGAAGCCCCTACAGGGCCCGAACCCCATCCAGGGCCAGAAGCCCCCGACCTGGCACCAGCCGGGAACAGAGCCCCCGACCTGGCACCAGCCGGGAACCTAGCCCCCCAAGAGGGCCCCGAATTGCAACCATGACCACATCTACACCTGGAAGTTCGGTGGCCAGCCACGCCAGAACACCCAGTCCCTTGGCCAGTCCAGTCCAGTCATTGGGAAGCCACCAATCCGGCCATTCCCCTACCCAGCCCCAGGCCATAATGTCACCACATGTGTCTGCACACATGGAGGAGCAGCCAAGCCAACCATCTGGCCGCACATTGCGCCGCGGCCAGTTGAGTGGGAGATTCTCCCATGACCAAAATATGGCATTGGCTAGTGGCCTTACATTATACTATGACGAGCTATATGGGAGCAAATCCAAACACACCACCAAGCAGCGCAAGATGGAATTGTTTGAAACCATCCTCCGACAAGTAAATGCAGCGGGGGAAGAGAGGAAAGATGTGTCCCAAATTCAGAAGAAAATCTCTGATCTGAAGTATGCTGTACGGCAAAAAGAAATTAAAAGGCATAATTACAGGTAAATAAATGTTTTCGCTAAATATAATGTTTGGGATGTGCTGTATGCCCCTTTTCTGAATACCAAACGATTTTCTCTTTTCAGCATGAAAACTGGAGGTGGCTTTCCATCTAAATTGGAGTTTACCCCTGCTGAGGAGATTGTGCTTGGACTTCTCCATCCGGTCGCGGTCGGTGGACATGCTGGTCTAAGGGACACAGACTCCCCGACCCGTACCCACGGTGAGTACTATTAAATCTGCATGTTTGCCTGTTTGCTAAATAATCTACAGTTCACTAGTAACAAGATAACGGGATGCCCCTATGGTTTGCCTTGCTTGGCCTCGCACTACTGTGGCTGTTTGTGTCCTCTTTTGGTCCCTGGGAATCACACATTTAGGCCCACAGCCATTATGGCAAAGATCAAATGTCCAATTGTATTGTTAAAGTCATGAAGTTTCGCCAGATAAGTGAGATATTTTGAAGCAATCACAAAACACACATCATTATGTATGGCTTGCCTTTTGGTTGTGTGAGTTGTGTTTGAGTTAACTATTTAATTAGCCACCCACAAACATATGTGACCAAGAGCAGCGAGACTCAACTGGCGGCCCGGGGTCCCAATGCGGGCCTTGCCACCACATTCAAGGACCCCTGCCCAGACAGCCCTGCACTCAGTTACTTCTGTGTTGACGTGCTCAGAGCTGCCCCCTTGATCGGCCATGTAGTGGTTGGTCTCCTGCCCAATGTCATGGCTCCGTGAAACATAGCATTGCAATATGAAGTACTGCCCAGGAAGTGGCATTGCAAGGTACACAGTAACTTATTTAAATTTTCACTGGCCACAATCGTGTCCCGCTGCCCCTGCTCTGGCCCATGTGCCACAGTCCCCCCATGCCCCCCCCCCACATAAGCCCCATACATTTGTAACAGATTGGCTCCATCCATCACATCACCATCAATACGTTAACTCCCCCCTTTAGACATCCAATCCCTGTCCCCTCAGCTCTGGCCCATCCAGCCCAGCAAGGGCAAGCAGCCTTTATTAGTTGGCACTTTGAAAGCTCCAGCCCCTCCACCAGTGTCTTTATTTTTAACTAGACACCCCCTGCGTCAGCACCATGGCCAGACATTCACCTCTCACCACATACCTTTAAATGGGCGTTTCAAACAATTGTTTGAGTACCCCGGACCTAGCGAATGGTAGGCTAAATCCAAAAATGTGCCCTGAAAGTTGGATGCTGAATGGGTACACTTCATGACTTAGAACTGAGGTCACTTAGCAGTTTCTCCGAGCCATTGCACCTCTGTAAACTTGCGTGGGTTTGAACAAAGGTCACCATTGCTCTAGAGTTGAATAATATTACAAATAGAGCTATATTTGATTACCTATCCAAAAAAAGGTTATGTGTGTGTGTTTACGTGGTATTTTTTTCTCTTCTTCAGCCCAGCATGATCCCTCAGCAAGGGTAAACTCACCCCCCAGTTTGGTTATGCCTACCAGGTCCGTACAGCATCGGAGCCCAGATCAGAGATTTTCGGTAAGTTTATTTAGTAGCATAAATACTAACAAGTGCTTAAGAATGTGTTAAACTGTTGAAATCCTAAATTGGGACGCAAACTTAGCCTTTTTTTTTTTGATATGTCCCTACAGACCCGCACACTCATGGAAGAGATCCAGGACATGGAGGAAGATGATGATGTCTCCGTACAGGGCACGTCGGATGAACTCCCCCTGGGTCCCAATTTGGAACTGCTCGATAATGTTTCTCTGGCCAATCCTCAGCAGCAGAGTGAATCTCCATCCATTGTGCTTGCACATGGGGAGACTGACACTACAGTCCCCAGTGTTCACTCTGCTGCTGAGGATTTGCAAAGCAGGCCGGTTGCTGTTGAGGGTACGACACCACGCGGCAGGGCACGCCCAAGAGCCAGGGTAATTGTGCGGCGGACGCCATTACGCCGCCCCACAATTTCCCAGGGGAGGCAGAGTGCCCTGCTTCAATTATGGACCCAACAAAGGGACTCTTATGACGCCCAGCTCGTTACAGAGCGTGAGCAAAGGCATGCCGACATGGTGAACATCCATACCAGTCTACAGGGCATCCTCGCGGAGTTGCGTACCCTCAACAGCAACGTGGCCAATTCAAGTAATGGCATCCAGTCAGCCATGGCTGAGATGACCAATATGCAGAGAAACATTGTTGAGCAGTTTCAAATTCACAATGCTGCCATGGCCCAGGCTAGGTCCCATTCCCATGGACCTCCACCTGGACCTCCACCTGGGTATTATGGGCAGCCACCCTATTAAGCCATGGGTGTGTGGGACATCTTTTCTCTTAACCCCCACTGTATTTACTTGTCCTTTGAGGTTTCAAACAATCCATTTTGTGTTGCTCTGGCAGGTTGTGTTTTGTATTTGCTCCCATATAGCTCCTTAGAGTAATGCTTAAGGCCACTAGCCAATGCCATAGGTCTATGTGGAGTTTATCTGGCCACTTATGGCTTTACCTATGTATTTGGTTGGTGCTCCTCCTGTTTGCAGACATGTTTGTGTGACATTATGGCCATGCCCAAATATCCCTGGGCACAGGCAATATTAATGACTGGACTAGGCTGGCCTTTGGACTGGGTGTCCTTGTTTGGTTGTGCCACTCACTTCCAGGTGTAGATGTGCTCGATGTTTTTTTTAATGTTATCCATTTGTTACCACAGATGTATGTGGACTGATTTCTGTTAACCACTATAATTTTTCATTTGCAAAGTAAAACAAAAATTTAACTTCCAATACTTGTGGCGTTTTTAGTGGGAAGACTTTTGTAACAGCTTGGCCTAAACCAGATAATTTTGGTTGGAAGAGGTGTAACAATGCACAGCGAAAGCTAAGGAAACTACATGAAATACATTAGGCAACAATTAAGGTCGAAATGTTTTACTTAGAGGTAATGCCACATTAGGGCAAAACAACATATGTTTCCAAAAGGATAACACAGACATACAGAATGGTGAGACAGGGAAAAAAGTTAACTAAAATGCTGGCTGATCAGGTTGGCTCTAACAGATTGGCCAGACTCACTGGGGGGCCCCTCAAAATTCTCGGCTTCATCCTCGACGGCTGAAGAGGGCAGGCTGTCCACATAACGTGGGACACGTTCCAGGATGGCAAAATTGTGCAAAACAGCACATGCCATTATAATGTCGATCACTTTCTTGGGATCATATTGCAGGGCCCCCCCAGTATGGTCAAGGCAACGAAAACGTGTCTTCAGCAGACCAAAGGCCCTCTCCACAACAGCCCGGGTCTTGCGATGCGCACGGTTATACGCTTCCTGAGAGGCATCCTGGGGCCGCAGCACAGGCGTCATGAGCCAGGGTAGAAGTGGGTACCCGGAATCACCTTAAACAGAGAATTAAATGTAATCAAAATTAAAAAGGCAACACAACCAACACCAAAAAATTCACAGATATCATAATGATGTAAGGTAAAGTGTTCCCCAAAAAAAACAGGGCACATTAGGGCCCCCAAAAATTGCACTAAGGTATAACCTAAATAAAAATGGAACTTCTATATACCAATTAATTAACAAACATCTGCACGGCCAAGGGTATTTGTATTTTACATATATTTGTAGTTTTCAGACATGTTACAATTAGGATGCTGCTGAGGGCCTATCCACATTTCTCTTGAAACTACAATGTATGCATTTTAAGTCCACTTTGACATTTAACGACCAATAGTACAAAAGGGAGCCAAATGTCAAAGATCCCTAGCCACATTTCACTGGAAACTACAATGTATGCAGTTTAAGTCCACTTTGACATTTAACGACCAATAGTACAAAAGGAGCCAAATGTCAAAGATCCTTGGGTATAAACTCCAAACCAATATATTTAGGCACAAGGAACTTACAGACATCCTAACTAAAGGGAAAACATTCTGAAGGCCAAAGCGAGACAAGGATTTTTTGGGTAAGTTCCTAATATATGAGCCAAGAAAAAGGCAGTTGGACGCTTCTGTCAAGTTTTCCAAAACAAACAGATCAACAAATACAAGATTAATGCCACATTTAATAACACACAAATAGGACACACTTACCAAGCAGCCATGCCCCCGAAAATTCACCTGCCTCAAATCTCCGAAACAACCCAGATCGCCGGAGGATATAGGAGTCGTGGGACAATCCGGGGTAGCCGGCAAGGACACTCATAAACCGCATATCCGGACCAACCACGGCCTGGACATTAAGTGAGTGTCCCATTTTACGATTCCTTAAGGCAAAAACATACAAAAAGGGTAATTGATATTTGACCCAAAATAATAAATTAAACACAAAACATGTCTGCACTCTATTGGGAAATACTAATGAAAAGCCGAGATAAAGCAGCTACACAAATGAGGGATAAACAAATATGCTGCCGCAAAGGAAAACAGGTGACATGACACGTTGGGCAACATAATAACCAATCTCCATACCTATATATATACTCGTCGGCTGCCCTAGGTACGAGTGCCACATGTGTGCAGTCAATTGCACCAATAACGTTGGGCATGTCGGCCACATTATAAAACCCAAGCTTAATGGCGTTTCTGGCTGCCATATCATCAGGAAAATAAATATATTTTTGAGTTATGGCAGCCATGCCTTCCAAAAATTTAGATAGTGCGCGGCTCAGCGTAGGCTGTGACATCCCCACGGAGAGGGCACCCAGCCTCTGGAACGAGCCGTTCGCCAAAAATTGCAGGCAGCCAAGCATCTTGGTCATACCTGAAATTGCATGCCCCTTCCTTGTGGTGCGGGCTAACCATGGCCGCAGCTCACTATATAATTTATGGAGGGAAGCGCGATTAAGCCTGGTCAGCTCGAACAGCTCAACATCATTCATGCTATCGATGTTCATGCGACGACGCAGGGGCAATCTGCTCTCAGACATCTCGATCAACTCAATGCCAAAAAGCATAAGCCCTTGATGTGCCACAAACTCGCTCCGCTCCATCCTACTCCCGAGGCCAAATAGCTGCCGGCAAACATTTCGTAAAGCAGCTCTTTAATGGGCTTCAAAACAATTAGCAATCACCTCTCTGAATTGGGCGCAAGCCCATGTGAAGGACGTAAAAAATAGGATCGGACGCAAATAATACGATTTGGACGGGAAAAACACACGAACTAACGCAAATAATACGATTTGGACGGGAAAAACACACGAACTAACGCAAATTATACGATTCTCGTACGAAATGCGTATGTTCATATACGTCTATGCGCGAACGATCGTACGAATACGAAATGGCCAAAAAAACCAGAAAAAATGACAAACACCCACCCAAACTTACGATTCTCGATACGAAATCACTTAACTTTTGCTCTTTGAATCGAGGGGTATGAGTAGGATATGTGGTGCTTTCCAATTTTTAGCTATGGTGAGTCCAGTAGCTATTAGAATTTGGCGCACTATACACCATTCAGCTCTAGGATAATCATTGTTTATATTGGAAAGTAGCATGTCTCAGGGGTTTTTTGATGAGGGATGTATGTAGGAGAGTGGCTATTGGGAGTAATTTATTTGCCAAGTGGTTTGTTTGACGCGCCATGTATCCATCATTGATCCAACATTCTGACATAACCTGTAACAATAGGGATTGTGAGATATTGTGAGATGAAAAAATATACCACCTATACAATAATTCATATGCATTTTTCGTGGTAAGTGCATTGTAATAAAATTTCTTTCTATAGAAAGATGGCTTAGGTAAGGATAGTTTCTGCCCTCCCTGTGTTGACTGGACTGTTAACCCAACCTCTAGCTCCACCTTTTGCAGACATCACCAATCACCAATATTCTTCTGACCTACTGTAATCTTTTTTTTTTTTTTTTTTTTTTTTTTTTTTTTTTCAATGGGGCTAAGTCTTTAAAGTGTTTGTAGGAAACCTGAGAGATACCTCGGCACTGAATGTTCTGGAAAATATAGGTAGCAAGTGTGACATTCAGAAAGCATACAGTATTACTAAATATACATTATTTGTTTCATAGGGTTTCAACCAAGATTCTCCCCGTATTTTTAAAAGACTCAATAACCACATGGGAGGTTTTGGCAGTGAGTATGTCTGAAAATAAAGGTAAGTGTATTACTGAAGTTTCCTGCAGCGTCCCACAGACTGCTTAAACTGGACCAATACCCTTACAAGAAATAATGCTCATATGCATCCCTCTGCATTTTTTTTTTTTGGCTGTATGCATGCTCCCGAACCCTGCCATTCAGATAGGCTAGGGACGGTAGCAAGTGTGCTGCAGGGAGTATGGATGCAATTGCCCAGATTGCAATAAACACGAGCCATTTGCCAAACACTTAATATGTTCAGCAGACTGATCAGATTGGACAAGAGCCAATACATTGTGAAGAGATAAGTTGTTCTGGCTTAGAAAAGGATGTTTTACACAGTGAAGTATCTCCATTCGGGATACCCCAGTGCAGGGAACATGGGACACTCAAAACCCTGTGTTTTTGTTCAGCTTGAAATGCAGAGGTGCATTAAATCACTGGCATTAAGCAAAAAAACAAAGTGATCACTTGACTGGAAATATATTTCCTTGTATAGGACAGTGTACTTGTTTGCTTCAGGGAAGTGTAAAATGTAGTCTTTACATCCATGCATAGAGAAGTTATGTGGGGGCTTGGTGAACCAAGCATAGCAGTTGCTGTCCCAGAGCCTGGAGGCCAAAAGGCCAGCCTCTAGCCTTAGTAGCATACTAGCCATTTTACGCTTTTGCACAGGTCTAGTGCTCTTCCACCAGGCTCTTCTGCACCCCTGGTGACCAGGAAGGAGTGTGGATATTCAGGCAAAGGTATTGGCATATCCCTTTCCCTCATTGGGCAGGTGACTCATTAGCCCCTACCCTTTGAACCAGTATATGTGTCCTGTGCCAGGGGAATGTTGCCACATTGGGGAGTGGCTTCTTGGGATTCGTCTATCATCACAGCCATGCACTGTAACACTACCCATGCCTCGATTACTTAAATGATTCTGCACCCAGGAAAGTCCAGTGGCTTATTTCAACAAAGCTGAAAGCCAGACACGGAGAAAGCTTCAATTGACATTAAAGTGGCTTACTACCAGTCAACCTGTAAGAGGTACCAAAAATGTCTATGCCAGTTAAAAGGGTAGGGAGAAAAAATATCATCTGCTTTGGTCGGGGGTTGCTGATACTTCCTGATTACCCAGGGCACGGGAAATGCAAAAGGGCCCAATGCCCATCAGATAGGCCTTCTGTTCTTCCAGGGATGCCTGGTACAGGCCCCGAGATACCAGATCCTATGCCTGTTGCATCTGGTTGGTTGCCTTGACACTGTAACATTTGTATATACATTGCACACTTAAATCACCTGCACAAATGTCAAAAGCTCAATGATTGTCTGAATATTATATATTTTAATGAGAATAATTTCAATTTTATTCTTTTTTGGCAGGAATCTGTGTGGCTAAACCACATAATATCCAAGTCATGATGAGCTTCTTCATTGATCTCAAGCTTCCATATTCTGTTATTAGGAATGAGCAAGTTGAAATTCGTGCTATCCTTTATAATTATGGTAACAAGGACACTAGAGTAAGTAACTTATTTCCTAATACTTTTTTGGCTTAATGTAGGAATTGATTATTTTTACTTTAGATACTACATCCACCAAAGCATAATTTGTGTTTGCTCAGTTCGAAGATCTTCTGGGTTGTTCCACACACCTTTGGTAATTACAGATGATTACCAAAGTTTGCAGAGAGCAAAATATTTCTAACCACATGTTTATATGGGAGTGGCACTGAACGTGTCCATAGTCAAGTTAGTTTGACTTCTCATAATTAACAGCTTTATTCACAAAGTAGGGGTGTGATGATTTTATGGTTAGAGGAAGCCTCAAGTGGGAAACCAATATCTAATCCTAAAGTAGAGTAGATTAAAAGGCTTAAAACTTGGGAATTGCTGCAACTTTCACTGGCTACAAACTTTTTTTTTTTTTTTTTTTTTTTTTCTTCTCGCCTTTCACCTGTTTGATCCCTTTGACCTCTTTATGTCTCTGGTACTTTGCCGTATGTCTCCGACATATTGTTTGAAGGTCTCTGAAGAGGCCTTGCAACATTTTTCTGGCTATGTATAAAAATCCCTAACTACTGGGTCAAATGTATTTCATGCAGGACATGCATAAACATGAAAAATATGTTTAGGGCATCTAACTCAAGTTCTCACTATGCATTTCAATGATTTAGGTTCGTGTGGAATGGAGTTATAATGAAAATTACTGCAGCCTTTCCACTGCAAAAAGCAAGTATCGAACATATGCCACTGTAAGGGAAGGCTCCTCCACAGTTGTGACATTTGTCATCATCCCACTAAACTTGGGCGAGCATGACATAGAGATAAAGGTAGCCGGACAGACTGTATCCGATGGTGTGAAGAAAAAGTTAAAGGTCGTGGTAAGTAAACAATTGACACTTTCTGGTTTTGGGACAAAACGTGTTCTAGAATCTCGTAATTGGAGGTACACTTTAGAGCATGGGTGTCAATCTCATTTTCTCAGAGGGACACATCAGCATTATGCTTGCCTTCAAAGGACCGGTTATTGGAAATACAAAAAGTAAGCACAACTATTCAAATCTATGGTTACAGACCGGGTTACAGAAATATTTCAGCCAGGACAAATGCAGACAGGCACAGAACAATTTGGCCCAGGAAAGAGGCAGACACAGAGCTGCAGGTGCATAATTTTCCCCAGGCAAACACAGAATTTTTTTTTGCCCAGGACAGATACAGACACTGAATTTTGCCCAGGGCAGCCCTAAAATTATTTTATAGATGGACATAGAACAGTTGCAGACACTAATCTCTTCTCTCCAAGAATGATTAAAAGGTGCTCGCCAACTGATTTATAGGCACTGCATCTGGGGACAGGATTAGAGACGGTACTGCACTCCACAGTGCAGTACTCAGCTGTACCACACACAACAACCTTAAGAGTGATGAGCCATCTAGAAGGGGCGATTCTCAGCTGCTGCTGTCTGGCACCTGTCAAGAGGGCCACATAAAAAGGTTTGGAAGGCTGCATCAAGCCCCCGGGCCTTGAGTTTGACATATGTCAAAGAACTCATCCAGTGTGGGGTTATTAGAAGAATTTTTTTACTGGGGTATTTCAAAGTCTAATTCAGACAGACTGCACAAAGCATAGATTGGTATCCCCTGACTGTCCCATGAACCTGGTAGCCCAATGCTCCTTGGTAGCCCCTTGGTTGTCCCATGAACCTGGTAACATGAGAACTACAGGTGCAGTATTTATCTCACTAGCATGAGGGAGAGAATTCACATATCATAGCCAGCTGTAAAACAGCTGTAAGCTGTTTGCATTTAAATAGTAGGCTTGTGGTTACTATAAAATATCACCGCAGGGTACAGTTCTTGTTACAATGCATATTAGCAACAAGCCTGGCTAGTTACAATGTAACACAGCAGGCAGCTTTTTTTTTTTACAATGCGAGTTATGAGTATCGGCTCATTCTGCTTATTACATTGCACAGCATGAGGGAGAAAGGCGGCTGCAGTTTCAAAACTCACAGCCCTGGTTTTTATTCTCAGCACTGCTGCCTCTGTAGGTCGCATCTTTAGTTTCAATTCACTCTTATGCTGCAGGGTTCCTGTCTTTAGAACATCACCAAGACACCTGGTCTTTTTTACTAGCAATACCCACCAGCAATATTTGGTAATTGGTGTCCTGTATAGTCAACAGGTCAGAAGATGGAGTGGATCATCAAATCCAAAGCAACACAGCAGTTGGCGTTGAACAAATACTACCATAAGCAATTGTGATGGCCATTTTGCATTGCTTTTAATTACCTTGATAAATAAACTAGTCAAAGAAAATTTGAGGACAGTTGTGCCTTAAAGTGGACCGAAAACACAGTAGGATAGGCCTGGGAATCTATAAAAGTCCTGGGTTTTGGTCCACTTAAAGTAAAATGTGAAATTTACAAGTAATTTGTTTCTGTCAAGCATAATTCTCTGTCAATCATTAATTCTCTGTCAATCATTTGACCTATCTCTAGGTTCTTATTACGTTTTTTTGATTAGAGAATCTGTTCTTTTACAGCCAGAAGGCAGGCGTACCGTGAAAGTCTTAACAAGTACAGTTTTAGATCCTGAAACAAAAGGGAAATGTATGTACATTTCAATAAAGTTATTATACTACTATTACTGTTAGAAAACAAAATGTTTATTTATATAGTCTCACGAAACACCTGAACAACGTTTAAACCTCAACCCTGTAAATAGGTTTCCAGCTCTCATTACTCCACTCATTATGTAATTGAAACTGGAAGGCCAAAGGCAAGAGGTCTTGGCTTTTCCTTGTAATTCCTCTATAACATGGAAAATGTAAATGACTCCAAATCTAACATTTCAACAATCGCCACATGCATTACATTTAGAGATGAGCGAACTTCTTGAAAGTTCGATTCGGGCGATTCACCGAATTTCCCCAAGAAATTTGGGTTCGCCCGAATCGAACTTAACAAATCGCTCATCTGAAAAAAAAAAAAAATGCCGGCATGGTGGGAGCGGGCAGGCCGGCTACACCTGTCAGCGGTCTGCCGCCGGCCCGCTGACAGCGCAGCCAGCCTGCCCGCTCCCACCATGCCGGCAAAAATGCCGGCATGGTGGCAGCGGGCAGGCCGGTTTTTTTTTAAGCAAAAATGCCGCCATGGTGGGAGCGGGCAGGCCGGCTACGCTGTCAGCGGGCGGCGGAAGCCGGCCCGCTGACAGCGCAGCCGGCCTGCCCGCTCCCACCATGCCGGCATTTTTTTAAAAAGCAAACACTTACCTGCATGGAGGACGCGTCATCACAGGACGCGTCATCAGAGGGCGCCTGAGAGCGGCGCCGGCTTCCACGCTTCGACCATGCAGGTAAGTGTTTGCTTTTTAAAAAAAATGCCGGCATGGTGGGAGCGGGCGGCCCGGCTTCCGCAGCCCGCTGACAGCGTAGCCGGCTTGCCCGCTCCCACCATGCCGGCTTTATTTTTTTTTTTGTTTTAATTTCAGGGAAAATTCGATCGGCACGAACCAAAAAAAATTCGGGTTCGTGCCAAATCGAATTTTCCCTGAAATTCGGAGCGAAATCCGGTTCGTCCGAACCGGTTCGCTCATCCCTAATTACATTATTTAAAGGGGGCCTTTCTAAAAACTTGCCAGTAATCCGTTATTATTTTCAAGATAATTACAGAAGTCCTTTTTAGTCAACAATTTTATTTTTAAAGACAAGGAACATCGGAGAAGCTTTCATTGATTGTAGCAAATAGGAAGTTACATTGAATGTCAATTTGTCCTGTTAAGAAATATTAAATCTTTAGTGTAAATATCCATCAACTCCCATGAACCATCTGTGTACTGGAGCCCCCTTTTAATTTGTATTAATATAATACCTCTTCAAAGCATCTGAAAAGACTTTACAGCCACTAAGCAGCCTTCCTTGCTGTGAAACTCCCAAGTGGTATTTCTGATCATTGGCAATCTAGTAGTAAAAAGGAAGTCTGATTAGTCGTCCAAAATTGGTGGGTGGATCAAGACTTAGACTTATGGTATGCTTAAAGTTCTTTAAAACATCTGGATATAATGCTAAAGTTCAAAATATTGCAACATTTTTCTTTTTCCCAAGCATAATATCCAGTACACCAGTGCTTTTCCAAAATAAGTAGACATTTACTTTAAGCAGCACAGAACCTTTTTCCCACCTGAGTACCTCAGGTGATGCAGCTCAGATGCAGCAGTGGTTAAAAAGCAAAGCTTTTTTTTTTTTTTTTTTTTTACTATTGAGGCCATGCCCTCATGGTTCTTTTGGGATCACAGATTGGCTGATCTCAAGAGTGCCAGGTGAGGTGACTAGCTGCATGGTCGCATCCCCAGCTTCCCTGTAAAATTTGGTAGTCTGTTAGAATGGCTGGGTGCGAATACAGCATCATGGGAGCCGCCAGCAAAGGTGAGTTTCTAGACTCTAGGCTGGTGGCTGCTGCTCTTTAAGGCTCAACATACAAAGCTTGTGTTAACAATTGTATTAATAAGAAACCAATTCTTTGTCCCCTAGTAATGTCATGCTTCCACCACAGGAGAATCATTACACTTCAAAATGTTTTACCATTAAAAATTCTATCTAGAATTTTTTAAAAATAAGTACCGTGAAGTTTGAGATTGTTATGTGATAACATAACACAAGATGAATAACTACTTACTACTATCCATTAATATTGTATCATGCAGCTGGAGTACAGGAGGAATATGTCCCTGCAGTGGACACCAAAAATATTGTTCCCAATACACCAATTGAAACTATTGTCACTGTCCAAGGTGAGTTTTGCCAAAATGTACTTATGTCAGCTACATTTTTTACTCCACCTATGTATTCTATTCAGTGTTTCAAAACCCAATATATAACACTAAAGAATGCTATGTGTGTAGATGAACATTTCCCCAATAAATTGATCATGAATTGGTGGTCATAGATTTCATGTACAATATACTCACTTGGAAGCTAAACTTTTTTGAGATGGCTTTTTTGACAAGGCTAAAATTACCTTACCCTCGGAACTGGTATAGAGGTCCTCCTCTCCCCCTGCCAGTTTGCATAGAGTAGTTATTAGATTTTTTTTTTTTTTTTTTTTTTTATTCAACAAAGTAAATATACAGATGTCTCTCCTTCTTCCATGGCTCACATATTTCACCGCACAGGGCATATTTATTGAACCTTTCTATTGCCCATGATTTCTCCAGGGGTGGTAAACGGCAACCAACTCCTACCATATGCTCTGGGAATGCCCCTGAACCCTCCTGGCAAAAAAATACTTATACCTTTTATACATCTCTAGTAGCCAGGAAGTCTATATTACAGCAATGGGTTTGGCCAGATCCTCCCACATTGCCACTATTGCTTTCCAAGCTAAAATGTATTTTTCAAATGGAGTGCCAAAAAGAGCAAAGGGTCCAGAGATATAGTTACATTTTCACTCCAAACATTCCAAATTTCAAATTGAAACCTCCTTTAACAAAACTAAATGGTACTTGACATGGGTCGTGGCTCTAGACAACCCTGCTATCATGAGTAGTGATGGGTTTTGGATTCTGACCAAAGCTAGATTTGACTCCTTGCCCATTCTGGATATTGGCAAGGCCCGGGATAAAGATCCCTATACCAGTTCAGAGGGCAGGGGGATGGCAAGTCGCCTGCCCAACAACCAGGCAGGTGGCGCACAGACCCCACCTGCCACATTACCAACAACCCCAGGAAATCTCATCTATGTCCGTCCCATCCAGCAACATCATTAGTCACATGGGGATTAGTCCAAATCTTCTGCACAAGCTTTGTGGGCCACTAAGGGACAAGGAAGGGGGACTTGTGCCCTCATCACTACAGATAGTGGTGGGGCTTCAGAACCTGCAAAATTCCCTCCAGCAACATCATTAGGGAGGGGGGGGCTGGGAGTCTACAGAGGCTCTTCCTCTGTGGTATGAAAGCTTCCTTCTTAGGTGGCCTGGTACAAGCTTTTTGGACCATCAAGGGAGGAGGAGGAATCTGCGCTTCTTCACTAACCCCCCCCCCCCCCCCCAAATTGGGGGGGATATGGGGAGAGGACGCTGCCTGGTTGGGGACATGAGGAGAACGATGGAAGTTGAGTCCTTTCTACTATGTTTTTAAACTGAAAGATGTATTTAACAGCTTCTATGGAATCAAGGCTAGATTTGTCAGTGGGATTAAGGACGGCTAAAGGAGCAATCGCGGTTCTGATTCTATAAAAAAAAATACTAGCCCCAAACTCCTATGCTGCAATGATTGCCACAGTTATAACATTTTGGTAACATCAATGAGAAATACTAATTTGAGATCCCATACTAAGGAGTCTAAAATGTTTGTCCATGTTTTCTTTTCTCAGGAACAGCCATTTCTGAATTAGTGGAGAAATCGGTTGATGGAACTGATCTGAATCACCTGATTGTAATGCCCTGGGGATGTGGGGAGCAGAACATGATGACTATGACTCCTTGTGTGATTGCTTCTCATTACCTGGATATTACTAAGCAATGGGAAAAAATAGGTCTGTGGCAGAGAGAGCAAGCCATCAAATTCATCAACGCTGGTAAGATGTGTGTTTATCACGTTTTTAAAGTGTGGTAAATCACTTTTTTTAGCAAATGCTCAAAACTCGGCCTCTCTCTAAAATAAAATATATAATAATTTGGACAACCCTTCAAGTGTATTACTAAAATAGAGGAGCGTGTAGTTGTTCATCCAGAAAAGACTTTTAAGGACCATAGTTTTGGTCGTCAATAGAATACAGCTAGTCAAGAATATATACAGATCTGTGTATACATGTATAAATGAAGGACAGATGCATATGAAGGCTAGATTTTTTATTTTTTTTTTTTGTTTTTTTTTTACAGCCATTTAGTCATGGGGGAATTTCCTATGCTCCTGAACATCAATAATACAAAGAGGAACTCCAAGCTTTTTGTACCCCACAGCCACCCTCCCCTCCCCCTGTGCGAAGCCCAAATTGGGCATTAAAGCAGAACAAAACGCACCAGTGGCTGACCTAGAATTGTTTAAATTTTAAAGTCGCTGGCCAAATCGAGATCCCCAGGGAGCCACTAAAACATACCCTTTCCCTTGTCCTAAGAATATGCACGCTCTCGTCCAATCAGCCTTTTGGCAAATGGTTTTGTTTTCAATGGGGGGATGTGGAGTATGCTGCAGTGCGCATTCCCCATAGAGGTCAATCGCTTCTGCCAAACAGGTAAACGGGGCAAACGTCTCCCATTGGCTGTGCCACATAAAAATATGGAAGAGGTGAGTTTTTGAAGCTTACTGGGGCTTCACACAGAAGGGCATCCCAAATGCCCCAGGGCAACAGAACAAACCTAGGAAAGTCAAAATTCCGGGTTTTGCTCTGGTTTAAAATAAACAACTCACCTGATTTCCGTGGGGGGGGGGTGGGGGGGGGGGTTGGGACGGGACGGGACTCTGAATGGCAGCCATAGACCTGAGTTACATTTGGACTTTAGTGAATGACCAGTACAGTCACAATGCTGCATGGGATTGGGTGACAGACTCCAGGCAAGGTAAGATGCTGCTTTTGACCGCAAGGTACTTCAGGCGGTAGTGGTTTGAACTGCCTGCCGTTACTCTTTGGGGATCCCACCCTACTTTATGGACACTGCTTTTGGATGTCCCCGATGTAATGAATGTGTGAAGCAGGCCGTGCCATGCAATGGGAAAAAGACAATTCTGTGAGTACTCGCCTGTAGAATTGCTTTTACCATGCATGGCACAGCCTGCTTCACCCCACCCTTGTTATTGTTATGATAGGTTGCCTCTTTATGGTGATGGTTCCAAGTTAGTTGGGGTTTTTGTTACCTTTTTTGCCTTTATTAGCTCCCGGTTTCTTGAATAACTGCTTGTCAACACTGGCTAAGTCTATGATTCAGTTTTTAAATGGTATTGGGAGGAGCCACAACTCTTCTGCAGTACACTGCCCCACCTTGTGGCGGATTACCCAGATGTAATGAATGTGTGAAGTAGGCCGTGCCATGCATAGTAAAAGCAATTCTACAGGTGAGTACTCACAGAATTGTCTTTTTGACTTGTTACCAACCTAAAGCAATAAAGCAAAAAACACTTTGTGGACCCAAAGGTCAATTTTCTTGTGTTTTTTTTAATTTTTTTATTTGTAGTCCTGAGTTGTTTATGCTTTTCCAAAATAGGTTTAGCAAAACAGCTGACATTCCGCAAACAAGATGGTTCCTATGCTGCCTGGATTGAGACACCATCAAGTACATGGTAGGATAGACCATTTATCAAACGTTTCCTATGTTTTTATACAATAGGTTTAGTTCTCTCACCAACACTATTGTGTGGACTGCTCTAATAATTAGAATATTTGTTAGAGATGGGAAATCCCATTACACCCCCTTGTCACTCAGTGATTTCAGAGGTAAATCAGAAGGCTGGAGACCGGTGTGGTTACTTATTTTTAACCTAAGCCTGGTAAGTGCTCCCCCCTATACTAATTCAAAGGTTAGGGACCCTGCCAGCAAGCAGATGCTCCTCAAAACCCATTGCCTAATTACCTGCGCCCCCACCTGCAATGGGAGTGCAAAAGAGCCCATACCCATCCAGGCTATGTGGGCTTGTAGCCTTTAGGGCCGGACGGCCACTCGGCCTCTGAGCCCTGCGCTACACAAGCTCACATAGCTGGACAGAAGAGCTGGAGTCTAGCCGGCTGCTGGCAGTGGATGCTCATAGTAGCACCAAAAGCTGTCTTGTGCAGGGGACAGCGTGGCTGGCCTCCTCCATTCCCCTCCTGTCAGCTGCGTGAGCTGGCTTCTGCTGCTCCAGTCACCAGCAACCCGCCATGGAACCGGAGCGACGGAGGAACCAGCATGTAGGTAAGTGACAGTGAGTGATTATTTAAAAAAAAAACATTTCATTTGATTGGAGTGAATACCAAAGAAATTCGGATTTGTGCCGAAGATTGAATTCCAATTCATAAGAATCAGTTCACTCGTCTAGATTATAAAACCTTTGTAGTGGATGTTCAGTCTCTATGTAACCTCCCACCCTGGCACTAAGGCAGGACGGGTGGACAGAAAGAATTCTGACCTCTCCTGTCATCCGCCCATGGAGGATCTTGCTCTGTGACCTCTCTACAAGATGACTGAGCCCAAGACCTGAGACAACCAGGAAACGGCACTGGATCTCGGGGGAGGAGTTTTGTAATCCCCATCCCCCCCCCCCCCCCCCATCCTGCCTCAGCACCAGGGAAGGGAGGCAGGGTAGGGGGGTTAAAACGGAGACAGGAATTACACTTAAAGCATAACGTAACCAGTTTTTTAACTTCTCTTAAGATTATGTTGCCTCCTCTCTAAGGCTAAATTTCAGCATGGGCAATAGAAGCCACAGGGACAGTATGGGCCCTAACTTCAGAGGTGTGGCTTGGATTTCTGGCACCCGGGGCAAAGATTCAAAATGGCGCTCACCCCCCACCTGTTCTCGGGTCCCCTTTTGGCGTAGACCTGACCTGCTGCACCTGGGGCAAGTGCATCTGCCCGCTCCCCCCTAGCTACGCCCCTGCCGAAGTTGGTTGCTGTAGAAGTTGGACGTCAACTGGTCTAGGCACAAAGCATCCTTAACATAATTCCACAGTGTCTGTCTTCTGCTACTCACTTAGTCATATTTCCTCCTCCTCAGGCTAACAGCTTATGTGGTGAAGGTTTTAGGCATGGCCACAGACCTCATCAATATCGAAAAGAATACACTGTGTGATTCAGTGAAGTGGCTGCTATTAAATAAGCAACAACCCGATGGACTATTTGTGGAAAGTGCACCTGTTTATCATCAAGAGATGGTGGTGAGTACAGAATAGACTTAGCTGGATATAGATTAATACTGTATAAAAGATGACTGGAGCTCAGCTACAGGAAGGCTTAAAGCAGACCTCAGCCAAAAATTTTTTTAGCAAGTTACTTCTCATGATCAGAAGCAGTATGAGGAGGGGTAATAGAATGGCATAAAGATTATTCACTCTTGAATTTAATGGAGGCGGACATCTTTCTACATACCTGATAGTACTCCTTACACATGAGAATTAGGGGGGGGGGGGTTTGTGCCAGCAGCAAATCACACCAAATTGAGAGAGAGAGATGTGTCACAAACCAGGAGAAGCTTGCCTGTCATTTTATTTTCAGACACAAACACTGAATATGCAGCTAATGTAGCAAAAATCTGTGTGAAGGAAGTTGTTACAATGTAACTCAGCGGTGGCAATAAAAAGCATTCAGGGGATACAATGTATTTAGAAGATGTCAGCAGCTAGCAAAGCAAAGATGAGTCATAACAGTTAAAGGCTTACTACTTCTGGCTAGAAATTAAAGACTATTGCACATAGCTAAGAGGCAGTTTTGAGTCTGTCATGTGTGTGGCAAGATGGCCACGGCCACGCAGATTGAAAATTATACAAAAGGCAAGCTCAATTGTTGTACCAATGTCTCCGGCTACAAGCACTGTCCTTAAAGTGGACCGTCACCCAGGGGTGATCGGCCCGGGAATCTTATAGATCTCCTCCCTCACCCCCCCCAAAACCCCAAAAAAACTTACCTCATTACCTACTGCCTCCCGCGCGCCCTGTCAGAGTGACGTGCGGCGGACGCGCGGTCTTGTCGTCGCTGTCACCCGCTTGTCCGTCGGCGGGGATTGGACAGCGCGGCCACATGGGAGCGTGGTGAGGTGAGTTTTGGGGGCTTTCTGGGGGGTTTCACACAGCGGGGCACCCCCCAATCGGGGTGCCCCCCTGAAGTGGACCAAAACCCAGGATAGTCAAAATCCTGGGTGTTGGTCCACCAACTTCAATCTGTTTTCAAAAAGACCCTGTAGTTTCTACGTTATCTTAAAGTATTAGAGCATTAGAGAGTCATAGAACAAAATGAAGAGAATGTGGGTGTGGCAACAGTGATGTGATGTAAGCACACTGAGTATGAGGGCGGGGTTTCAGAGGCAGCCAATCGGGACCTCTGGGGAGGGAGTGGGGATGTTTCCGTTCTTGGTCCACCAAAGGCTGAATGATGGACCGGATCAGTGAGGTGGGGACTGAAACTTGAATGAGGAAGTGATTTCCTCACTAAGGAGACAGACAGGGGATAGATGCCAATGCTGAAGTCACTCAATGAAAGGTAAGCTACTAATTTCTTTTTTTTTTATTTTGATTCGTAAAACTCTTGTGCAGAATCTGCCCACTGTCCCAAACATCTTCATGGTGTTAAACCCTCTCAAAAAGCTTATGTCACTGATTGCTGGGGGGGGGGGGGGTTAGTGGAGCAATTGACTAATTATGGTACTTAAAGGGGGGCTATAGTCAATACATGAAAATTGTATAAATATGCAGGATAGAATTATACCTCGCATCAACAAATACATCCATGCTTATTGGAAAGAACCAGGGATGACAGGTTTTGAATGTAGCATTCAGCCTTCATAGGGAAGAATTGTTCAATTTTAATGACATGTCCCACAAGCAGGCTTGTGCTGGATTAAGAGCTTATTGCTACTGCAGACATGATGTGTGTAGATGCTTTTACCCATTATGCAATGCTTTGGACAGATTAGAGTGGTTAAAGTGTACCCAAACCCACAACAATTGTTCCTGGAAGCTATAAGATACCAGGTCACTTGATTACCCCCCAGGGAATCTGCTGTTTGAAACCACCCAAATCGCCCGGTATACTCACTCTCTCCCCTGGTCGCATGCGTGGGCAACACTGCATCCCATTTAGCAGGGTGTGTGCCAATGCCAGGCATTTGCAAATGGCCAGCACATGCACGTTCCCTGTTAGAGGGTAGCGGGGATTCGGCCGCCGGCGTGCTTGGCTGCACTCGGCTCCTTGGATACTTTAAAAATAAACTACTGGAAAACATAGATTGCTTTAATAAATGTGCAAATGTTTGTTTGGCAAAGTACTTTCTTGGTTAGTGAGTTTTGTTTCTTTTGCACAGGGTGGTATTAAAACAGGTGCTGTTGAGTTGGATTGTACGCTAACAGCCTTCGTGCTTATTGCTATGCTGGAAAGTGAAGATTTCTGTACTGGACATGTTAACGTAAGTAGCTCATCAATCTATCACACTATGGTCTGCAAACTCTTCACACCTTGGAGGTGCAAAAAAAACACAACCTGTTCTTAAACTGGACCTTCAGCATCATTTATTGAAAAGCCCAAAATCTTAAAAAAAACTATTCCACCGCATTTAAAATTAATACATTTAAGTTTTAGGTCGTTACTTGTTGTGGTTTCCCCCACTGGGCTGCAACTCTGTTCAGGACTCCAGTATACGGGCGCTGCCATCTTGTGGGCAATCTGTATGTACAGGGTGGGTGAAACAAAAAAAATATGCTCTTATTCATGGTGAAAGTCCAGTTTAATAGTGGCAGAATAGAGATGTAGATGACCATAATTACACAGTGGCCTGTTACATTAAAGGCAGGCAAAAATGCATAGACATGAACAGTGTAACAAAGCATGTACATTCTGATATGATTGTAAAGGCAACTAATGCTGACATGCAGTATAACTAGTTAGGATGACACCTGAAACCATCAACGTTTCAGCAAAGAACCTTTATCGGGGGGGAAGCGGTAGTGCAAAACATCTTATAGTATGACGCCTTTAAACCCTGGCATTCAAAACATTTACAAAACAGCAGCACTGAGAATATTGAAATTCAGACTGAAAGTTTTAAAACCCCTCTGAAATTCCTGGAGACTTATAATCTTGCAATACACTCGGATGTGCTAATCTTGCAATACACTCGGATGTGCTAATCTGGACAGTTAGGCAGGTTTTCGTCAAAGATCATCTCTCTTGGACAGTGGAATGAATGATGCCTGACTGAATATATCAATCTTTTTTTAAAATCCCATCCCAAACTCGCAGGAATTAATGTATATTTAAAACAAAAACAAAATAAACTCATTCTAAATCCAGTGTCTAAATAATACAATTGTTCTTTTCTTCACAGAACTTGCGTGGCAGCATTGATAGAGCAGTATCCTATGTCACTGAGAAATATCCAACAGTCAACAAGCCATATACAATTGCCATAGCTTCTTATGCTCTGGCCAAAGCTGGAAGACTGCCAAACACCAATAAACTGATGAATGCTTCTACAGGTAAGAAACCCAAGAGAAAAGACCACCATGCAAAACAATACGTTTTCCCTTTTTTTTTTTTTTTTTTTTTTTTTTTTTTATTGAACACGTGAATTCACTTATTGTATGGTAGTATGGTAGCACTAATTAGGGAAAGGAAATAATATATATATAAGCAAAGATCTTCAAGACAGATCTTAGTTTCTTTACGGCTGCTTAAGGAGTACCAACACTTTCCTATGTGTTCCTCCATGCGGCGACATCCCTTCCAGTCACTCCCACAACGCAGACTCAAGCTGAAAGCGAGCATGCTGATTGTGTGGGACGCTCCCTCCCTTTTGGTGTCACTGACGGCGAAGCAGTGCGGAAGGGAGCCGAGTGCACCGCCAGCCACATCCCCGATCTACTTGCAACCGAGACACGCCCGCGCTGCTTATTCAGAAAGGCCGACGTATGCATGGTTGGAGGTGTGCGGGGATTGGCCGTAGCTGTCATCCCAATTCGGGAAACCCCACAGCAACTTGGATGGCCCAGGAGTCTTAGACTTCAGGGCCTCTAATATTCCTCTTTAAGATGCTTTCCATACCAGTCTACACCCTTAGGATTTTCCTTCTAGGACTAGGAGTGGCCTTAGCTCATCTAGTTTACTGGTCAACTGGGGCCTCTCAGTCAGGCCTTTTGGGTCAGATAGAGCCAAGCATGAACTACATCATAATCAGCAGAGAAAAACAATCACTATGCTCATGTAGCCCTTACATTACTAACGTTGCTAAAATTTTCAGGTTCATTTTGAACAAGTGTTTTTTATCTACAATATATTTTTTTACACTTTTCTTCTTTTATTTCCTTTCTAGGTAACGATCACTGGGTGGAGCCTGGCTCCCATGAGTTAACACTGGAGGCCACGTCCTATGCACTACTTGCATTAGTGGAAAAGAAAATGTATACAGAGGCTGGGCCTTTAGTGCGATGGCTTACAGAGCAGAGATTCTTTGGACAAGTGTTTGGAGCAACGCAAGTACGTGTGTGGTTTTTTTTCTGGATAATCTTTAAAATATATATATATATATATATATATATATATATATATATATATATTCTCAATGATGCCCTTAATTAAACAAAAGTTGCATGCTTGTCTTAAAACCCTTTTAAAATTCTTTCAGGATTACCTATACTATGAGAATATCTAGAGGTTGAAATTCCACCACTGTTTCTGGAACTAACTGTAATTGTAGCCTATACAGAGCATATCTAAGAAACACAACTCTGTAAGGTGGAATTTGGCTTAGAATTCAAGTTTTTTTTTTTAATTTTTTTTTGTGGTCAGTTTCATAGCTATTTTAAATATTACCAATGTAAATCGATGTACTGCAGTGTTGCAACTTCCTCAACTTCCTCAACCCACCCAGGGTTAATTCCTTTTGTTGGGCAGCAAACTTGGTGCCAGCCACTGCAATGAAATCAGAAATGTAGTTGAATTTGGTTCCACTGCAGCGTTTCTTCAAATAAGGAGAATGACCTGGAATTTAAGGTGCTGGGTCATCCATTTTGCTATTGGTGATGGGTGATGGCTGCTGTATGGCTGCTGTATGGAACTATCTGTGAAACATTTATCCAATGATCCACTGGCACTTTCAATTTTAATGGGATTGATTAATCTCAGGAATTTACTGATATGGGGAATTTATGACCTTGAAGACATTGTCATCTTAAAAGATGCAAGTGTGCCAACAGATCTCTTATAATTGGTGTTGCATGGTGCTGCACAATTTAAAGGCAAACTGTCCTATGTTGGCTTAGGGGTGTGCCTATTTCAAACTTTCCTATGTTGGCTTAGGGGTGTGCCTATTCCAAACCTTTCAGGACCCATTGGCAGATGCCCTCTCCATGTCCAAATGACTGTGAATTATGGACCCAACTCTTTGGGGTCGATAAATATGGGAGTTCTCTCACCTGGATCTTAATCTACCTTGGGGCTGATTCAACAGGTGAAAATTTACACCCGATTGTTGAATCAATCCTAAGGTACACAATGGAAGTCAGGTGGGAAAATGCAAATTTAGAGAATCAACTGCTTCATTTGGAAATGTACAGAACCTCAGCTATCCTTAAAGCCAAAATCCTCTGGTCTTCCAAAATCATCTCATGGATGGTTTCAGTTATGGTTTTGGAAGCTGTCACCAAGTATCACAGAACGATCTTCATTGTTTGTGTTTATTTGAACAGTTTTAAAACCCAATTTTCACTGTAGACTTACCAATCACAACCTTCAAGTATTACTGTTTCTTCTGAAGCTAAACCTAGATGTAACTGTTTTTGTTACAGTCCACGATCATGGTTTTTCAAGCCCTTGCTAAATATCAGGAAGTTGTCCCATCCTTCAAAGACTTGGAAATGGATGTATCATTTAAACTTCCTGGTAGAAGTTCAGGTACAACATTCCGGATCAATATTCAGAATGCTTTTTCAGCTCGCTCAGATCAGGTAAGAACAGATTGCACAGATGGTATTATAACTCTATAAAACAATCGAATGTGGCGGAAAAGAATAGTTACCACATTGTGCCATCTTACGCAGCATAAGGTCATGGAAGATAGTGGTCTGGGCCTTCTGCAACCGCTTCTGCATCTGAGCATTAGTTAAGGGTGGCCAGATAGTAGGTTTATGTACAACTTCAAGCCACTGGAGGATGCTACAGATTGAATTTTGGGGGGCACTAGCGGCATCAGCAACTTGAAATACCTCTTCACCACATTATAGTGACCTCTTAGCAGCTGCTCTTATAATCTGATGAATTAGTCAGGCAGACATCTCTCTCATCATGCAGCTGCTCTTATAATCTGATGAATTAGTCAGGCAGACATCTCTCTCATCATGCATTTAACTGCACCAACCTGTGCTCTGAATCAGCCACAAATCACAGTACAATGATTACCCATACCTTAATTGCATATTAGACGCTATGTGGCAGCAGAGAACCTTTCTCTTTATTTATTAGGCCACAGGTTTCAAGATAATGTGGAAAGACCTGCATAAGTTTTCCTTTAACTGGTCTCACTTGGCAAACTAATTATCACATGTGTTAAAAATTGATATCAGAGATCCAAAGTCTAAGACACAATACCATCCATGAGTTTATTTGGAAAACTCCCCCCCCCCCCCCCCCCCCCCAAAAAAAAATAAATTTGACATTTTAATCCAATCTGTAAAATGCATTGTACCTTTGTTCTCGGGTCATGTTCCCAAAGCCAAAGACCAAGCAACCTGCAGCGCAACATTCCCATTATATCCTATGGGAGGGATGAGCACTACTCCAAGTAAAGTCTGATCCGCTTGCCGAACTGCACTGTTGTATGTTTAATTGTGTAAATGTGAGTTTGACATTACCAACTCCTTCCCTAAGTGCCAATGTACCTGTGAAATGGCAAAACCATCTAGCACAGTAAATCATAAATTGGGTTCTTAGGGACTTTTTGAATTATTTATTCTGCATTTATTTTACTGTTTTGCAGCACAATGAAGTTTAGAAAAATGTTGTAAAAATGTATTTACTTTAGCTGAAAATATCTCTTTGCAGACCCCGAGGAGTGGAGACTTTGTGGTTACTGCATCAGGAAAAGGGCAAGGAAGTTTATCAGTAAGTTTGTAATACATTAATTAACATAAATTAATAAACAGTTACTCAATTTATTCTTCCTAATCAGAAATTGCAACACAACCATCTGTAAAATGATAAAGGGGTCACAGAACCATACTTGCTTTAGTCAGCAGGGGGGGGGGGGGGGGTCTATAAAGAGCCTGGTGAAGAAACTCCTCTTTAGGATAGAAAACTGCCATTGTCTAACAGGTATAAATGTTCAACTACCTCCTGAATCAGCCCCAATGAAAGTGAATGGCAATTTTCTCTCCTAAAAGGAAAACAAGTTTTCTCACCAGGCTCTGAATCGATCCCTATAGACAGAACAGCTCATGCAGCTTCTAAGGGAGTATTTTGGGGTCCTTTTCCCCAAGGAAATAACTATAGATTTGTATCATTTATTTATAAAGCACTAGCATTTTTCCATGCACTGCACAAAATACTAATTACAGACTGGGTAGAACATACAGTACATAGACTTACAAAAGAGATGCAAGGGAGTTCAATACAAGATACAATAGGAGAAAGCCCTGCCATTATGAGCTTACAGTCTAAACATTAAAGGGTGGAGACAAAGGAGAGGGATCACTTATTTGCATACATGACTAATACTGTAATCTTTTAAACAGGCCTTTGCTGTGTATTATGCTATTGAGACCGAAAAAGAGAGAAAATGTACAAACTTTGATCTGTCTCTGACAGTTGAGGCGGAACCTTTGGGTATGTTTTTCTTGCACTTAATTAGCCTGAAGCTGCTCTAGACCTTATCTGTAGAGTGGTGTTATTTACAGATCATTACCTGCCCCTCGCCTGTAAAACTGGCCCGTTGCAAAGTTCATTTTGGCATATTTGTTTAATATTTTTTTTATAATTTATTTATTGAGAGGCCTGGACAAGCAGGCCTCTTTTCCAAAATACCTTCATCTCCTTTATTTTTGCCACTTTTCTTTATATGACCCTTTCACCTTTTTCCTTCTGGAATTGTCCTTTATTCTTTATTTCATGATCCCTCCATTTTTCTATCTTTCTGACGACCCCCCCCGCATCTTTTTGTTTCCAGATTCCACCTTTTTTCTTTTACTTTCCTCTAGTCTGCCTCTTTTCAGCTTCTTCACATCTTCCTTTCTTTACCATCCCCGACATCTCTTTTCCACATTCATACCATATTCCTTTACCTCTACTTCCTTTCCACATTTCTATCTGTCTTTTCATTTTTGTCTGGGGGGGGGGGGTGCCATCCTGAAATATTGCACAGGGCGGGACTTACTGTAAGGCCACACTTTTGAATTACATATATCGTATGTTTCCAGTTACAAGAAGGAAGTACAATATATCGTATGTTTCCAGTTACAAGAAGGAAGTACAATATTCAGCTAACATGTTTTTGGATGTCACAGAATCCCTTGGGCGTGACACCCAAGGGAATACCAGACATCCAAAAATGTGTTAGCTGAAGTTTTACTTTCTATCATGGTAATCTGGGCAGAAACTGGTGACTGCGGTGACCCAGGATATTTTGCTGTTCACCAGTTTTCTGGCCAAATGAAATAAACAAATTGATGCATTTATTTGCTTTTATATATTTTTAATGTGTTTGTATTTCTGTACAGCTAAGGGTCCAGAGGGTACACTCTCTTCATATTCTCTAAACATTTGCGCTAGGTGAGTACCATTATCATTTTTATGATGTTCCATTACGAATTAGACTGTTCATATATAAAAATTGTCCAGATTATATATTTAAACAGTACATGGCCTTCTGTGATTATCTTCAGCCCAATAGGGTAGATTCATGGTCGTGAGCCTGTGCATTTGCACCTGTTTTTTTTGAGCACCAAGTCGTGTTCAGGTTTTTTGAATTTTGAAGCACATTTAATAAGGAGGAAATGTGCACCTGTAATTTTCCACCAGAGCAAATTGGTGACTGATATAGGTTGCTTAGAGGGACGAAAAAAGGGCAAATGTCAAGTTTCGAGGGTGTTTTCATCTAGCAAAAAACTGCCAACTTCTCTAACCAAGGCTTATTTAATTCCTAATACACATTCCAGCAGCATCCAGCATGTTTTTTTAGCAATGAAAAGAGTCTGCCACAAGTTTTTTTTTTTTCATATTTTTTCATAATTTTTCCCTTTTGTTTTTTAGGGATCCAAAAATTTGGTTTAAACTTGTCCACATTGAAACATTGCAAACAGTTTTTAATGCAAATAACACCAAAAAGGTGGAAATAGTGCTTAATTGTGCTACTAAGGTTTTTTTAATTTTGGGGCACAAATTGTGCTACTAGAAGCACAATAAGTAATACAATTTGGTAAACTCCTTAAAAGCTGTGGCTATGATATTTTAGATGTGAGGCTTTTTTTAGCCGACTGCACCTGTGTGATCCTTTATTCTTTTCATGGGGCCAATTTTATTAATAAGGCCTAGGCCAGCCGTTAATTATTCCTTCTGTTTCATCCTTGTTAGGAATTAGAGTAGAAAAGAGTAGAAAAGAATTGGACCTATCATCTTAGCTTGTGTTCACATACATTCCAGAGGAGTAGAATAAAAAGTCAAAGCTAGTCCACTTTTTATAAATTGTAAGAAATTTTAATTCATCAAATTAAAAACACCATTGCAGAATATGGCAGAGCCAAATATAAAAACTTTTATCACTAAGTTTTCTTGGAGCAGACTTTTGGCTACTGCGGTAATTTTAAAGCTAATTAGCACATACCTAGATTCAATTAAATGTTTTTTTCTGCAGATATCTGAAATTACAGGATGCTGGTATGTCTATCATGGAGGTATCAATGTTGACAGGCTTTGGTGTAGATGCTGAAGACCTGAATCGGGTAAGTTCAAAAAGCAATCCTCAGTTTTCGTTACCAGCTGACAATAGAGGTCAGTTAAACCTTGTTCCTACATAACCAAAATGCTATTGTTTTCTCTGTATCCGTGTTATGTTACCTTGAACGAGTTATTTGGGGTATTTTGTGAATTTCTGGAGGATATAGGATAATTGCCACACCACCAATTTGAGTGTCGAACATGCTAAGCTGGCAGCAGTGGTGGACTAGGGCCAAAAATCAGCCATGGATTTGACCAGCCCCTGGTCAGACCAAGACATCTCTGAGCCCTCCACCCAACCATGATGCCAGGGCTATAGCATTGGGGGGCTTCCTTGGCTTTTGGGTACAAGTGGCTTCGAGGGAGACTAAGGGGGCAAGTATTAAATGTAGCCCAACTGGCCCAGAAGCAGTGCTGCCCACTGGGCATTGTCCCGGGTCTGCCTATGGCTGGCAGCCATGCGAGGTACAGAAACAAAAGGCAAAGACAAAAATCCATTAAACGGTCTAAGACAAAAATGTAGTATTCAGTCACAGCCAGGTCAGAATTAGATCACAATTCCTTAGCAGATCCCATAAAAATGAATAATTCAAAAAGACAGATGTCAGGGGTCAGTGGGAGCTGAAGTTAGCATCTTATGCTCTCATATCGGGGCTTAAAGTGGACCAACACCCACCGGTGATCGGCCCGGGAATCTATAAGATTCCCGGGCCGATCACCTCCCTCCCCGCGGGACATCCGAGATCGGGATGTCCCGCGGGGTGAAACCCCCCCAAACACCCCAAACTCCTTACCCCTCTAGACGTGCCCGCGCCGGCCGTCTGTGAATGGGCGGCGCAGGCACGCGCGCGTCAACAGGGACGCGCGGGAGGCGGCGGCGGAGGAGCCGCTTGTCCACGGCTTGTCCGTCACCGCGGACAGAGGTGAGTTCGGGGGGGTTTCACACAGCGGGGCACCCCGATCGGGGGTGCCCCACCGAAGTGGACCAAGACCCAGGATAGTCAAAATCCTGGGTGTTGGTCCACTTTAAATAAATGAGCAAATCTAGACCCATGAATTTCTCTACTCCATCGGATAACATTAGGTACAATGCAGCATGCTGTATTTGGGAGTCTATGTAACAAAGTCACATGATGTTTCAAGTGAATTATTCCTCAATTTCTTCATAGTCAGACCTCTCTTTTAGAAGGCTGGAAGAAGTTAACCATGTCCTGGCAGGGAAGAATCTCTGCAGTCAAAATGATAACCTTCTCTAAATTGCTCTTGTATGCCAGGACACTACCAATAGACATCTAGTGGAGCAATTTAAAGATTTCAGAGGAAAATTAGTTTATCTGGGCATGGATCATACTTTGTGTTAACAGGGTCACTCTAGCTCATTAGCAATAACTGGAGGCTTATGTGTCTCTAATGTTGCTAATTATAAGGCTGCACAGACGGCTCCATTAACCTCTTTACACAGTACTATAGATGTGCCCTTTAGGCTCAGTAGTGACAGCAATGTCAGCTAAGAGAAGGTTGATGTCTAAGATGCAGCTATTATGTAATATATATATTTTGTTCAACTGCAGCTTAAACAAGGAGTAGACAGATACATCTCCAACTTCGAGTTCAACAAAGGGGCATTTGACAAAAGCACTCTTATTCTCTACCTTGACCGGGTAAGACCATATCGCTGCTATAGACATTATGCATTATGATAAAGCAGAATATTTTGGGCATAAACACAGGCACAACTTTAGGGGGATTCAGCTTTATTTTTTACTTCCTAGCGATCTTAAGCTTTTTTTTTTAACATGTAAGTTAGTTCAATTAGCTACATGACTTACTGCTTGAGCATTTAGGGCCTACTCATTGCTCATGCCAGTTTAGGGCTCCAACATGGATTGGCAGTATGTCTGGGATCTTTCACTCAGTTCACTAGACTGACTTATTCACACTTGGCTGTAGTCCTCAGTCAAAATCTAGGTGCCTGCAGATCAGCCAACACCGAAGCACCCTTCTGAGGCTTTTTGGCTCATAGACACTGCTTACAACATGCCATTGCCAGCACTAAGGCTCACCCACACCAACTACATTTTCACCCCCACACCCGATTAACATCAGAATGCCAGGTGGCTCGCAACACATAGGTCACAGCCTTTCCAAAACCCCAGTCATAACTACAAAATCCCAAATATGTCAAAGTGAAGGATGATCAAACCATGTTTTCAAGCTGTACTGCTGAGGTTGGTGGTATTGCTATTGCTAAGGAAGATATGCAAACTCTTTACTTCTGCTTTACATAATTGCAGATACAGCTATGGTAAAGTTAAGCTATATACCATGTACTAGTGTTAATCTTTATATACATATACAAGTGCTCAAATTTAATCAATACAATGTTTTCTGTTTTATATTATCTAAGTGTCTGTATATTTGTGCTTCATTAGCTCAGGATTGTATAGCACCCAGCACTGAAAGCTCAGACAACTACCACAAATGTTCAGGTTTATACACAAAGGAGGCCACTGTACTACACAAAGGAGGCCACTGTACTACACAAAGGAGGCCACTGTACTACACAAAGGAGGCCACTGTACTACACAAAGGAGGCCACTGTACTACACAAAGGAGGCCACTGTACTACACAAAGGAGGCCACTGTACTACACAAAGGAGGCCACTGTACTACACAAAGGAGGCCACTGTACTACACAAAGGAGGCCACTGTACTACACAAAGGAGGCCACTGTACTACACAAAGGAGGCCACTGTACTACACAAAGGAGGCCACTGTACTACACAAAGGAGGCCACTGTACTACACAAAGGAGGCCACTGCACTACACAAAGGAGGCCACTGTACTACACAAAGGAGGCCACTGTACTACACAAAGGAGGCCACTGTACTACACAAAGGAGGCCACTGTACTACACAAAGGAGGCCACTGTACTACACACGGGGTCATCCCCAAGCAAACATGTAATATTTAAAAATGTGATCTAGAGCATACACGGGTGGAATTAATTTTCCTTGGTACTTCAGTCAATTAAAGTTTTTAATTTTATACACAGGTGTCTCATGAAGAGGATGATTGTCTGAAGTTCAAAATTCACCAATACTTCCAAGTGGGTCTCATCCAACCTGCTTCTGTCACCGTGTATGATTATTACTCACCAGGTACCAATATATTATCTCATACTTTAATGTTTAGTCTCTAAGTTCAAATGGATATTTAGAGAACTCAGAGTAGTAAGAACAAAATATCACCTTAAAGAAAATTGAAGGTAGAAGTTATCTTTATGAGGGCACCCTTCAAAAATAGCGTTGTGTAACACTTGTAGATAAACTCTTCGATAGAGTAACGCACCCAAGCTAAATGCTATAACGGGCATATGGAAATGGGGTAGGTCAGCTTTATAGCAACAGGGAGGCTGGTGACTGGCTGAGGTAGGGACAGAGCCAAAGAACCAAAACATTAATAGTGTACTAGGCTAATCTTCCCCATTGTTAAAGTTGTGGCTAATTGGCCCATTTGAACTATGAGGGCTGAGCGCCTTTATTGAAGGCAAGGGCTAATTGGCACATTTAAACCTCCAGCGGCTGCGCTGCCTGCCACTGGTTGAGCACTCCTGAAATGCCGCAGGAGAGAGTGGCAGGTAAGATAATATTACTTACAGAAATGATGGTAAGAAATAAGTGACCTAAATAATGAAATAAGGGTGAAGAAAATAAAAAATAAGGATTAAGGGAAAGAAGGAAAATTTGAATGGTATGGAAGAATTAAATTGAAACAAAACACAGGGCAATTGGCTCTAGAATCTAAAAGACTCCAGGGTAGGTTGCCAGATCAGGATTCCCCACTGTGTGAAACCCCCTGGGGCGCCACAAAACTTACCTGCTTTCTGAAGCCCTCGCCGATGTAAACCGGCGGTCGCATCCTTGCATCTTCAGGCTGTGACCATGCCCAGTTTCCAGCCATTCATATTGACCGGGGTTGAGATAAATTGCACTGGGTATGTGGCCACTCATGCCCCTGATTGCAGAGCCTGTATGTAAACAGATACGTTTGCTGAGCATCACATATGCATACCAATTGGCTCTGATTGGTTGAGAGCCCACACATGCACTGTAGGACCAGAAAAAGGTGAGCTTGGACGGGCATTTGAACAGTGGGATATCCCAATTCGGGATGCCCCAGAGAATGGAACAAACCCAGGATTGTCAAATTCACCGGTTTTGTTCCGTTTTGAGAATATAGGGAAAGAAGGAAATACATGTGTGGGATAGAATAAAATGGTCAAAAAGAAGGGGAGAAAGAGCTTTGTGAAGGCTAGAAACGGAATGAAGGCATAATAGGATGGGAACTAGAATAATGTAAGGTTTCTCTTATGAAGCCTGCTAAACCTTGTTTTGTTTCAACAGAAAGTCGTTGTACCCAGTTCTACCATATGAATGCGACAAGCAAACTTTTGGGCAAGATCTGTCAGGGAGAGGTGTGCCGATGTGCTGAAGGTAAATCGGAGATAAAATACCGGAATAAAAAACATGAATAATTTATATTCTAAATATAGTGTAACTAATCATATTTAGAAGGTAGCTAAGCCTCGGCACGCCCATTCTATTGCAATGAATAGTGCGTGCCATTCCCTTGTGAATAAAGACTGACGCTGGATGGCAAGGTGCTCAGTTTTGGGAATCTGTAAGTTCTAACCCATCGGAACAGGATGGAAGACCTGCAGAGCACAAAAGGGAGTATAGAATTTCTTAGTTTCATGCCAAACTTGAACATGGACTTCCACCAGAAGTTATGTTCGAGTTTGGGGTTTGGCCCTAACCCGGAAAAGCTGGGTGATGGGCTGCTGAGCAGCCCATCAACCAGCTTCACCTTAAGTTGTACAGCAGCTTCCTGCTGTAGCAATCCCATCAGCGGTCCATGCTCTTTGCTGTCAAATAGGCCATGTCCGGGGCTCCAGAAAGATAGACGCAATTCCCATGAGTAAGGACACTGGCAGCTGGCACTAGACATGCTGTTGGTGTCCTCACTCATGGGAGCGGGGGACAAAGACTATTTGACAGTGAAAGTTCGCTGACCGACCGCGGGCCAGATGGGCGGCTCATGTAAGTATACAGCCGCTTCCTGCTGCACACTCTGCATTAATTTAAACACACACCTGCCACCACATTATTTTTTACTTAACATTTCCAGTCCCAATTCTCTGGGGGCTCCTTGACAGGGGGCCCCCTCCACCCTGTGGGTGAGTAGTGGGGGGTGGAGAGGACCCCAGAGGCAAATTTGCTCCCCAAGTTCAGGTCCCCAATAGAAACCTGGATAGTGGTACAGCTGATATCAAAGTATTCAATAGTCTCTTGAGCTGTCAAATCAATCAGTGGAACTACTGGTGACTATGGAAAGCTGATAGTCGTCTCAGCAAGGCTAATTATCGCCCCTTCATGTCTAAAGTGGCAACTAATATTTACTTATTTAGTAATATGCATGGGATATTTTGTGAAATTCTAGCTTAAACAAATGTTTTGTATATATTTTGTAGAGAGCTGCTTCCTTCAGCAAAAGTTAACTGATGTTGATGCAAACACTCGATTTCAAGAGGCGTGCCAACCTGGTGTGGACTATGGTAATTTGTTCAAATCTTAAGTTCTCTACTAGCCTCAGTCTAAAAACAAATTTAAAGTATATACCCAAAGGGGACCTAGACCTAGTGATGCCCACAGCAGGCTCAAGGCTGTATCTGCACCCACATCCTGGGAACTCTCAAACCAATTTTCAGGTTTCAGTGCCTCAATTTACTGACCGACATCCTGTTTGGAACACCTTTTCTCCCACATCTCCTCAACCAGTCATGTCCCCAGATATCTAGATTTCAAGGTGGAATAAGTAGATGGACATATTTTATCCTTAGCCACAAGTTGTGAGAACCACTGCAGGGTGTGGGTTTGGGTCAAATGGTATGGTCAAAAGAATCCCTTTTTAGAGCGGAACCAAACCATTCCCGGGGTGGGCTTCTGGTCTTTCCCTGAGACATCCCAAAACTGCAAAACTCACCTGCTTCCTGGCTCCCTCGCCAATGTAAACATCAGACATAGGCTGGTGACGGGAGCATGTCCACTGTTGTGGATGTCTGCATCTTTTAAGCTGTGAGCGTGCTCCCACCCTCCAACCATTTAGATAGGCTGGAGGCGGGAGCATGTCTGCTGCTGGGGATGTGGCCGCTTGAGATCCCAATTGCAGACAGAGCTGTTTATCAAACATTTAATATGCACAGCAAAAGGCTCTGAACAGGAGACTGTGCATGCACCATGAGACCGGGAGTTTAACTGGGTGATCTATGGGTTTTCACAATGCTGGGCATCCCCTCAATTGGGGGCAAGGGTAGTCAAAATCCCAGGATTTTTTAAGGTATAATAGAGCACACAGCTGTGCCTCCATTTCTTTGATCCGCAAAACAGACTCGGCATCAGATTTCTAACTTAATGATATAACCTGGACTGCTATTAAAATTTCTAGCCCCCTACAACCCAAATATCTAGGCCCTGGCCCACCTATCTTCTACCATCATACTGTAGTAATTTTAGACATATATCCAGTTTTTCGGTTGCAAAACTATGGGTGCAGATATTGATAAGCGAACCTGCAGCTGTTTGTCATTGAAGTTCTGCCGAACCCAAATATGGTCCTGTATTATGCTAATAGAATGATGTTCAGAATATACACAATAAAAAGATTGATAAATAAAAATATGGTCCGGCACCTGAACCCTGAAACCCCGGACATTGGGGACCCAAATTTTGGTGGCGTAAAATAGCTGTAAAATGATTGTGCTTGGTAGCCACTGTTGGAAGGAAGGAGTGCAGGGACCTATTTAGGCTGCTGTGATTGGGTTTTTTTCATTTTGTGTTTTTTACATTTAAAAAAAAAAAAAAAAAAAAAAGAAGAAAACGGTGAAGTCCTACTTCCAAGATACTAACCAGTCTGACACACCAAGCATAAGGATTGGAAACCCAGAACCAAGGGGCCCAGCGGCCGGCCCGGTTGCATTACCAGCCCCTATGCCCTTCATCAGGGCCCCATTACTCTTCCAGGACTGAGCACTTCCACACCTGCCAGTACTAGGACGGGGAAACTTGGAAACCCCCCAGGATGTATCTAGGGCCTAAGGTAAGTATTTAAACTATCCACTTTTGTCACAAATGCACTTTAATTGCATGTGTCCTAGAATTCACATCCATCCAGTCCTTTTATTTGAATGGAAAACATATAGGACACCCCTCTCAGCTATGGCCTCCAGCAGCTGATTAGGACCGTTCTAAACAGTGACGATAGAGAAAAATCTGGCTATATCAAGGTATAATCTCATTCTGATGTTTTTCTTCACTTTTCTACAGTGTACAAGACTGTACTCGATGAAATCCAGGATGGTGAAGGCTACGTTACCTACATGATGACAATTAAGGAACTGATTAAGATAGGTAATTGATATCTATATCTTCAAAGCAGGGAAGAAGAGCAGGTACCAATAGGAAGGCTACTACTTCATTTCTTAACAAAAAACTGGGGCCCCCAGACTGGGTCCCAAAGTTGCTATAAAGAATAATGGCGGTCTAAGTAACATGTTTAGGCAGTTTTTTGAGGCATAAATAACATAACAAACAAATGGCATGGGGAAACACAATTTATTACTAGCACCTCGCATCGCCACTATTAGCGCTTCAGCCCCAACGCCAGCCACAGGTAGACAGCACTGCTAGTGTTCAGCGCTAAAGGCTATGTGGCGCAGTGCCTTTGCTTGACCATTTTTAAATGGAGATAATGACGGGTAGCACCAGTGGTGCTCCACCGCTCCTTGCTGTATTTAACATGTAAAACCACAGCGCCAGCACTGGAGCTCTAAACACTGGACTCTCAGGCATACAGCGCCAGGTGCAATACAGAAAGGTTTTAACATGGGGTGGAAGCACAGCAACCAACCGAAAACTGCTCAAATGACATTGGGGACATACAAATGACATGACACATTGGCAGGGATGAAAATGCAAGTTAGCCGCGGGTAACCAAGTACAATTAATAACACAAAAAACATTCAGAACAGACCAGGGATCCCATGTCAGGTGATTGAGCACAAAAACAATTAAAAACGCTAGGCAGAACTGGAATGGCTAGTTGAAGTTTATGGGAGAATGACACTGAGCACCTGATGTGATGTGGCGCTGTAGTGAACACAGCGCCGGGGCTAACCACACACCCGGCACTCTTGATACATGGAATGCTACATGGAGCTATGTGTCGCTAAACATTTTTTCTCATCATAAATATGACTTGCCAGTGGCACTGAAGAAAAGCACCTACCACTACATGTTGCTATGTGGCGTTAGAATTTCTTAAAGGCCCATAAAACCAAAGGCAAGTAACTATATAATCCTACTATATAAATGTTTGTTTTCTCTGGTTTGCCAGCACCAATTTGATATACGGTAGTTGGTTGTGCTCAGTTATTACTGTTTATAGTGTTACTTTCGGGGATAAAAAAATCTGTAACAATACAACAAAATGCCAATGCCAATGGATGCTGGTTCTACATATCTTCATACCTTTTTTTCTTTTTATCACCAGGAACTGATGAGCAAGTCTTGAATCAGAAACGCAAATTTATTAGTCATGCTAAATGTCGTAAAGCCTTGGATCTAATAGTTGGCCGGGAATATGTGGTCTGGGGAGTTGCCAAGGACCTGTGGCCCATTGATAATCAGTAAGTAACCATCAACTGTAAGGTGTAGAGTGTATAAGAAACATCTGCTTCTTTTCATTTCATTAAAATAAAAATTCTCCACTGTAATCATGGGCATACAGATATAGCTGTATTACAGTAATTTTCATTAATTACCAAAAACAGAAGTAGAATGACAATTTAAACAAGCAAAGTCACTGTTCAGGACAACTCCCGGTACACACTGAGGGATTCTAGATGGAATTCTTCAATGCAAAAGGTTAGCATGAGCTGAGTAAGACTTGGTAATTACCAAAACAAAGTCTTAAGCCTAACATGGGTTGCTCCATATGGTGGCTTAAGACTTTGTTTTTGTTTTAGTCCAGGCATTTCCCTGGTTGATTATGTATTATTGTCAATCTCTTTCCTGTTTTATGTACTGTTTCTACTACTTTGCCTTTTTTAATTAAAATAACTCAGTGTAACATTTACCTGTATCCATTTTAACCCATCCATCCCCCAAACTGCTTTTATGAAGGTGAGATTTCTGTCTGTTTCACTAGCTCCTATGTGGATCCCCCCATGATTAATTAGAATGTCTTCACTAGACTAGGCTAATTACAGCCTGATTTATCAAGCCTTTCTGCAAATTGGAGTAATGCGAAATATAATTTATGATCGTTAATTGTAAAATGACAGTTTTCCACATGCTTTGATTTTGCACTAACTTTGTGTATCTTTCTACAGACATGCCTACATAATAACCAGAGATACATGGATTGAGATGTGGCCGAATAACATAGAGTGTCAGCAGCCAGAGCATGAACAGTTGTGTGATGAACTTGACCTTTTCAAAGAGGAATTGCAGAGTCGGGGTTGCACATCTTGAAATATGCTTTTCTACAGTGCTTACACATTCATTGTATGACTACAATATACTTCTGTTACAATAATGTTCCCACGTGTCCTCAGTTTTGTTTTACAGATAATTTTTTTAGTGTTTCTTATTGTCTGCCCTGTTACAAAATCTCAAATACTCAAAAATACTCATCATTCATACAAACCACAGAATAGTGCCCACATACCCTAAGCTAAAGCTCAACAATAGTTGTAATAGTGGGATTTTCTTTTTCAGGGAATGTAACCCATAAGGAAAAACTCCAGACTATTTCTCCATAAACACACTTAAAGCACACCTTGCAGATGTTGTGAAATGGCATTCAGATTAATCTTGAATGACAATATAATACTTGGGTCTTTTGTGCCGGCACAAAAAAACAATCTGTAATAACTACTCAAGAAGAGGGGAAAACAATACCCTGTTAAAGTGATAGGTGCAATAAATGTCATCAAAAGTACCCCATATACCAAAAAAAACAGAGGAGAATTTTGTACCTCATTAAAGTGACTAGTGCAGCAAAATTCATTGCAAATGCCCAATATCCAAGGCAATGTATTACCCAACAGTCATGAGATGATTAAATAAAAATGAAAGTAACAAAACTTCAAAAGCTAGTGCAAATTTGCAAGCTTGTGATTATGGACACAAAGTGCAGATAATATGTAAACAAAGACGGTCACATTGATCTAGACACAAAGTTACCAATAAGGTAAGGTACTGTCCTGAAAGAGGGAAAGGAGCAGCAGAGGACACCTGTGCACATGGCTACCCGTGCCGCTTCTGCTGGGTGGGGGTGAATGGTAATTGCAGCCACCGCTCTTTTATACTCACCCTCACCTGCGTTCCCCCTCGCCCTCATCAGTTCAAAACAGAACTGAACGTGGCAATCGAGACCCAGAAGTGACGTCACGGGCTGCACGCTCGTCACCAAGAGACAGGGCTGCGCCTCCCAACAATCACCACCAGGCCCGCCTCACAGGCCAGTAATAATCACGTCCTCCACAGGCGCCGGGCACCAGCTCCCCGCCCCACATGCAGACCAAGCGCAATTTCCCCCAAAAAATGGACTGCGAACGGCTGCAGGGGGGTGGGAAGCAGGATCACAGCAGCACGAGGGGGCCCGTAATGAGGACGGGAGGACATGCAGGGAAAGGCAAAATACAAAGGAACACTAAAAAGGGGACAATGGTAAACAAAAGGAAGGGTGAATAGGGAAGAGAGGAAGTGGGAAGAGGAACAGAAAAAAGGGCACAATAAGAAAAGAGGGGAGACTGCAAAGCATAACACAATTTACAGTTAACATATAAAGGTGCCTACATATACACAATCTATGTATGCTGACAATACCATAAGTATAATTACAAAATCTTAATGACCCGAGAACAAGGACAGTCATATATTGTGATGGTGGGAACACAAACTCAAAAAAACTCAATACTGCAGTATTAAAGTGGACCTGAACCTAATTAGTACTGGATGTCTCGTTAAGCATGATAACCGATGCGAGGGTCCCAATTCTAAAACGCCGGCTCCAGCTTCTAAGATTAAGGCCATATTCCACTTACAACTTATATCCCAGCAAACGAATTGGATAAACGGCCATCAAACATGGGATGGGTTATAGTGTATAATCGTAAACAATCCTCCACAAGGAAGGTGTATCGGCAATGTGAGTGTCACGGATTTCTCAATGGAGAAATCCTCTATTTAAAGTGGACCAAAACCAAGCAGCATCGGCCCGGGAATCTACAAGATTCCCAGGCCGATCCATTCCCTCCCCGGGGCATCCAAAATCAGGATGCTCCGCTGTGTGAAACCCCCCCCCAGGTCACCCGCTACATTTACCTCACTTCCCAGTTCAACGACGCATGTGCGGGCTGCATCCCTGCTATTCTTCTAGGAGGGCGCGGGCACGCTCCCTGTTAGAGGGAGGCGGGGGATACGGCCACCAGCGCGCTCTGAGCCACTGTGCTAAGACGTTGGCTTAGATGTCAATAGCTCGGCAGTTCTGAGCGCGCAGATTGGACGAGCGGCCGCGCATGCGCCGTAGGGCTGGGATGAGGTGAGTTGATCTGGGGGGGAAGGACCAAAACCCAGGATAGTCAAAATCCTGGGTTTTGGTCCACTTTAAGGCAAAACAGGCAAACGAATGGCAAAGGTAGGAGTCCTGTGTTCAGAGTTCAGGCATCGGGGTACAGAAGACAGATTCAATGCTGATCCACTGAGGCCATGTGTGGATCAGCTTATATAGGCCAGGCAATGTCACAGGTGCAAGCTGATTTCCAGGAACGCTGCAGAACAGTGCCATCTGCTGGTCAAACGGCATACAACAGAGAAATGTCCCAGAAAGGAGCAGCTGAAAGCCAAGGAGGAACTCCAGGCATGACATTACCTCTCACCAGGCGGGCACCAAACGCCTTTAAACAATTGCTCTGCTGGACGGGTAAGAGAGGTAGAAATCTAGATAGGGGCAACGCAGGCAAAAAATCCAGGCGGGGCAAAGCAGGCAGAAATCCGGACAGAAATCCAGGCAGGGACAAAACAGGAGGCTCGCACCCGGGGAGCTGGGAGATGGGAAGCTCACACCCGGGAGCTGGGAATATGGCCCGAAGCAGGCGAAGACTTGGCAGACATGGAAGTTCCTCCAGGGTCAAATTCCAAGAAACAATGTCCAGGGGGACAGGGACCTTTGCGGCAGTGCCCATAGCCAATAAAATCTTTTTGAATCCGAGACTAGGTAACCAGAATCGGACCTTACTGCAACTCTAGGAAACCCCTCAAGGCCTCCTAGAGCCAGTGGGAAGAAATCACCATGTGCGAACCAAGGTGTTTTAAAACCGCGGGCATGTAAGGGATCTTCAAGGCCTTCTTTAGGAATACCAGGATCAGCCATAGCAAGGTGGCAGGGCGACCAGACTCGGAAGAAAATACAGGAGAATCAGGCTCGACAGAGCGATCAGGCATGATAGGAAAATCAGACTCGACAGAGTGATCAGGTACGATGGTAAAACCAGACTCAACAAAAGGTTTGGGCTGACTAACGGACATTAAAGCAGGCTCATAAACAGGTACAGGGTCAGGGTCACGGTCACAGACCGACATTGAGTCAGGCCCACAGACCGGCATTGCATCAGGCTTACAGACTGGCATAAGAAACAGAACAGATGGATGGTGGTCATCCTCTGAATCGGATATGTCAGTCCAGGCATCTGACCCACTGTCATTGTGCATAAGCCCGACCATCCTCTACTTCAGACAAGAGGCAATAGATTTAGCTGGAGTTTCATACATCTGGGCTGAACAACCAGCAGTCAGATTCAGGTCAGCCTCATAAATACATAAATAGGATGTGGCTATGAATTTAAGGGATTCTACAAAATTCTCACTGAGGTGTTTGCTATGATTCAGCCATGCTTCCACCCAGAAAACAGGTCATCTTAAAAAAAAAAAATAATAAAAAAAGCCAGCTGACGAATCCAGGTTGTCATGGGAGACTGCTGAATATAAGGCTCCTGCACTAACTTTAAGGCAGCCTGGAGAAACTAGGGGAAGGTAGCCAGGGTAAGTTCCTTATATTCAAACAATGAACAAATACCGCGCTGTCTCAAACTGTAAAAGCTTCAACGTGCAAAAACTGGAATCCTCCGACCCAGATAAAATAATAACACAATAATATAAGAAGCACAGAGCTAAGTGAACAGTCTTTTCAAAGTCCAACAATTGAAAAGAAGTCTTCCAAGATTCAGAGCACCCAGTGATTCTCATCAAATCCAGTGCAAATCCACCACCAAATAAACGGGAGGCTTACCAGATTTAAATAATTGAAAAGTTTTCCTTGATCATAAATCCAAAGCGTATCATTAGATCACACACCAGATTGTAGGAGAATATGTGGAACTGACACAGGGCTCTCTTCCAATTAAAAACATTCAATATCCGCAAACATAATCACCAAGGCTCATAATCCAGGAGTATATGGGGAGATGAAAGAAGTAAAATATAGTGCAACACCGCTAATATATAAAAACATTTATTCTAAAAAGTATTGCACTCACATTCCACTAATATCAGTAAAGCATTTCAAATGACAGAGTTGTCAGCGACTCTCACCGTCAGGCTTCCAAGTCCAATGGTATGGACGGCCGAAGATTAAATCCTAAATCCAACTGCTGCTTACCAACGCGTTTCACCCCAAATGGGGCTTTGACCAGGTTTGCAGCTGATGATAGGCAATGGGTTTAAATGTCCCAGGTACGCAGCCGCCCGGAAGTATACTGAGTGCTTCCGGTCCGTGCAGGGAGCTTACACTGCGCAGGTGCTAGCTGTCCGTGCGGAAAGCTTATACTGCGCATGCGCCGGTTGTGTAAGCATAAATAAACGGCAGCAAATACTGCGCATGTACCGGCTGTTTCCCAGTAAGAGAGCCGGCGCGGGCACTGCGGCCACCCGGAAGCATACTGAGTGCTTCCGGTCCGTACGGAAAACTTACACTACGCAGGTGCTAGTTGTTTGATGTCCATGCGCAAAGATTATACTGCGCATGCGCCGGTTATATGAGCATAAAAACGGCAGCAAATACTGCGCATGTGCCGGCTGTTTGACAGTAGGAAAGCCAGCAGCGGGCACTGCGCATGTGCTGCCTGTTAAACATTAAAAAACCGGCAGCAGATGGCATAAAGCTAGTCATTTAATATAATAGGAGGTCCACATTTATTTAAATTGTGGCACTCACATAGCACCAAAGCAAATCCAACATTAGATTCACATTATAGGCGCAAACGCTGTAGAGAATATATAAATACTCACATTACCATGTCCAAAGTCCAGCAAAACTGTCAGAAATTTGGAACTAGAAACGCGCGTGCGCTGAACAAAAAGGCGGACCTGTCAAACTATCCGTAGCTAAAAGAACAGCAAAGTAGTTCATATATTGCTCATATTAATCTCAAAAATAGTAAAGACACAACCAGAACTGGAAAGGCCTCTAGGTGAGAGTCACTGCTAACAATTCACCATCCATCAACTTTAAATTCATAAAAAATACTCATAAAATCGAGATAGCCCTAACCTTCCACAGCCATCAACAATAAACAATTAACATACCAAATACGCCAAAACATAAAAAGGTTGTTTTAAACATTAGGAATCATCGATGAAACTATTTAACTCATATTCAATATTGAGGCCCCGAGGGGTCAAGGTGTTTAAATTGTAGATCCAGCGACTCTCCATTCGTGAAAGGTCCCTCTCCATATTGTTCCCACGCCAATGTGCTTTGGCCTTGTCGATCCCCATAAAAGAAAGAGAGCTGGGATCTGAAGAATGAACTCTCTTATAATGGGCCGACAGGCTATGCCCTTCATATCCCCTTTTGATATTATAAACATGTTCCCTAATACGTATCTTAAGAAAACGGGTAGTCCTTCCTATATAGATTAGACTGCAGGGGCACCAGATGGCATAAACCACATATCTAGTGCTACATGTTATAAAATCTTTAATTTTAATGGGATTGGTCATACCTGTCACGTAGAAAACAGGCGAGGATTTATTCAATTTCCGTCCAGTTCTACAGCCACAGCATGACCCACACCTAAAAAAGCCAGTAGGGGGATGGCTAACCAAGGTGATCGGTTTTGGTGGATCAACGAAACTGTGGACAAGGCGATCCTTCAAATTAGGGGCCCTCCTATAGATACAAACTGGCTTATCCGGCCACACAGGGCCGATTATTGGATCATCCTTAAGGATGTGCCAATGTTTATTCAAAATATTTTTAACCTTCCGGTGCTGAAGGCTATATCCAGTCAGAAAAGCAAAATCGATCTTTTTTGGGTCTCTCTTAAGAGACTCATTCCGTTGTCCTAAAAGCAGGGACCTATCCATATCCCTAGCCTGTTTCTCTGTTTTTCAATTTCGATTAGAGGATAGCCTTTCTCCTCAAACCTTTTCTGAAGTTGCAAAGATTGCACATCGTAATCAGCCACATTACTACAGTTTCTCTTAATTCGGACAAACTGGCCCTTGGGTATGGCCCGGAGCCAGTCTGGATGGTGACAACTGGCTCTGGGGACATACCCATTTCTGTCGGTGGTTTTAAAATATGTACAAGTACTGAGTCCACTAGCTTCCCGTTTAATTTCTAAATCAAGAAAGTGTATTTTTGAATCACTGATATCAGCAATGAACTCTAAGTTACACTCATTAGAATTCACCGAATTAAAGAATTCTTCTAGTGATACCCGTGGTCCCTCCCAGACAACAATGACGTCATCGATGTAACGGCGCCATAGCTTCAGGGATGGCCAGGATTTTCCAAAAATGAAATTAGCCTCCCAAAGTCCCACAAACAAGTTGGCCATACTTGGGGCAAACTTGGCCCCCATGGCTACGCCCTTGATTTGTAGGAAGAAATCGCCCCCAAACCAAAAATAGTTATGCTCTAAAGAGAACTTAAGGCACTCCATAATGAAATCAATCTGCTGTGGGGGGAGACCCGATTGATGTTCCAAAAAGTACCTAACAGCCAGCATTCCTAACTCGTGTGGGATTACCGTGTAAAGCGACGTGACGTCTGCTGTAGCCAGCAGACATCCGTCACTCACCTCAATGTCGCGACAAATAGTAAGGACCTGGCCCGAATCCCTCAAATACGCAGGTAATGTTATGACCAAAGGCTGTAAGAAATTATCAACATATTCGCCCAAGCGACATGTTAATGAATCCACCCCACTAACTATGGGACGCCCCGGGGGTTTAGTTTGATTTTTGTGAATCTTTGGGAGCTGGTAAATCGTTGGAGTACGAGGTTTCACAATATTAAGATATTTAAATTATTTTTCATTTAGAATCCCAAGATCCAGTCCGCCTTTCAATAGATCCACTAAGTCACGTTGATATTCTTTAAGTGGATCTGAATCAAGTTTAACATATGTTTCAGTATCCGAGAGCAAGCGTGTTAGCTCAGCTATATAGTCATGCCTATCTAGAATCACCAGCCCTCTGCCTTTGTCGGCGTGTTTAACTACAATTTCAGTGTTTTTCTCTAGATCCTTAATAGCTTTAATATGGGAAAGTTCCTTATATTGAGGAAGAAGAACAACAATATACCTATACCTGTATCTGTGGAACAGAGGCCAGACCTGACTTGCATACACTAACAGACAGACAGAGACAGACAACCCGCCTTTGCCGGGTTGCACTGGAGAAATCCTCTATTTAAGAGTGACCAGAAATTTGAGAACTGCGAGACAGAGAGATTATGAATATGCAGCAAACTGTGTTTAATTGTGATAAGCAAGCAAACATTCACACTCAGGTTGCTATACATAAACAAAGGTGGAGTGAGGAAAACATACATGCATAATGTCCAGTGAAAGTCCAAAGTCCAAGATGGATATAAGGCAAAACAGGAAGGCAAACAAATGGCAAAGGTAGGAATCCTGTGTTCAGAGTTCAGGCATCAGAGTTCAGGTTTCAGGGATCCGGGTACAGAAGACAGATTTAATGCTGATCCACTAAGCCATGTGTGGATCAGCTTATATAGGCCAGGCAATGTCACAGGTGCAAGCTGATATCCAGAAACTCTGCAGAACAACGCCACCTGCTGGTCAAGCTGCATAAATAGAGAAAAGGAGCAGCTGAAAGCTAAGGAGGAACTCCAGGCATGACAGTGAGGGAATCCTCAATAAATTGGGATTAAATAAACCACTAAGAAAGGCTCCTATTTGGTCTTTGCATAAAAAAACACACTATACAATATTGAGGTGGACCCAAACTTAACCCTAGTTATCTTCTACATCATGGTACACAATAACCACATGGGTCCTTTTAGGCCACGTATATCAAATGTGCTGAGGATGTACTTTTAAAATGGACCCCAAATGGACCCCAAATGGGGAGGGGGCACAAATATGATCCATCCCCTTAACCCTTTAAGTGCCAGCCTTCCTGGAGATTTTGTCACCCTTTGTTTCCAGACCATTTTGCACTATTTTGCGCTCCCCATGTTCAACTGTGATTTTTGAAGGGATTTCCAGGGATTTCCCAGGAAAATGATATATTGTTTTTTTCAGCAGAGCCTGGGCTTTAACATGAAATGTCTTGTTTGTCATTTTCTAAGTGTATTCCCAATATTTTGGGGTGAAAATTGTGCAAAAAAATTAAAAAAATATATTTTTTACAATTTGTAGTGTTTTTTGTAATAAAAAATGTAAGTTTGTCAATAAAATCTTATTTTGTGTGAAACCCCAATTTCTTCTGGTTACAGTGGTACCACATATGTCTAGGTAGACACCCTTTCCTGCCCAGGAGACTCCCCCAAACTGAAACAACGCTTTAGGAGATTTTGAGATAAAATACAACTATGCTATGCAATATGCGCACCTTGCAGTTTTTCAAGAAAAACAACCCTTTACATTTGAAATACCCCCAATAAACTATATATTCCCTAGAAGTATACACCTCAGGCTTTCTAGGCGTACCAGGCTTGTTGACATAGGTGCAGTTTTCTGGAAGTAATCCCTCAATGTATTCTTTGGTTACACAGGGTTTCCCTAAAAATTAATAAAAAAGCAGAATCAAAATGTCATGAATGACTTGCCTTCAGCCCATGCCCATGGTGTCCCTAGGCAACTGGCTGGGGTTTCTCCTGCCCAGCAGCCACTTCTGCCTCAGATGCCAGCTCCATCGGCACGTGTGTCGCCGAGCCCGCCCTCCTCCCTCGTCCACTGTCATTCTACTCGTGCTTGCGCGCGAGTACAGTCAGCTTATGTCCTCCGGTGGTGCTATACACAGAGTGGCCACTGGAGGCTGTTTAAAAGAGCTAAACCTAGGAGGTGCAGTTCTGGGCAGTATGCCTTTGGAGTTCAGCTGGGGCAATCAGCCCAGAGCTCTCTAAGTACACCAATCAAACCACAGATCCGAAGTGCACCAATCAGCACACAGATCCAAAGTGCACCAATCACAGTCACTGCCTCCCTGTCCAATCCAGCCGGGTTCAGTCCTATAAAGGGATTACCTCTTCAGTGTGTCAGTGCCTGTGATAGCGTTTAGCTGGCTTTGTTATTGTTCCTGTGATTGCCTGTTTATATCATTATTGACCATCTGCTTGAATCTCGACCACGTCTTCGTCTCATCCCTTGTACTGCGCAGCTCTCTGACCTCCCGTTGTTACCCCTGGCTTGACGTCTGACTTCGCTTGAATTCTCCTGAGCACCCGAATTGCTTCCAGTATTACCTGTTCCTGAAGTACCCGAACTGTTTCCAGTACTTACCCGACGTTGCCCAGTCTGGCCTCTGGTTCATCTGCCTTCAACCCCTGTAAGCTCACATCCTTTGTGCTATTAAGTCCTGGGGGCAACCGTGTCCGGCGAGGCATATAAAGCGTCCCGGCAAATGGGGGCTTGTCTAAAGGTGAAGCTAGCAGCGGAGATTGGGGGTTGTGGGCTTACTCTGAAGGCGGGTGTCCCTCGGCCTGACACAAAACCACATTTTCCTAAAAAAAAATATATGTAAAATATGCAAACCAGAAAAAAAATGAAAATCTGAAAAAGCAACATCCCCCAAACAGAACAATACCCAGCATGCATAAGTTCTGTCAAGGAGAGAGTTGCCAAACACCCCAAAGTAAAGCATGCGCATAATTTTACTTCAAAATTTCAGCTCTGCAGACAAAGTGCGCACCTTGTGCTTTTTCTACCAAAACAACCCTTTACATTTGGGATATCCCTGATAAACCATATATTCCCTGAAAGTACACATGTTAAGCTTTCTAAGCGTACCCAGCTTGTTGTAGTGGGCTCATCTTTCTGGGAGTAATATCTCGAAGAATTCTTAGGTTGCACAGGGTTTCACAAAAAATTGTATAAAAAAGCAGAATAAAAAGACACCTTTTCTTAAAATATCAATATGCAAATAAGAAAAAACAAGCTAAATCTGAAAGCGCAAGGTCCACCGAGCAGAACAATACCCAACATGCATAGGTACCTGTAACCTTTTAACTGCCAGCCTACTTGAGATTTTGTCACCCTCTGCTGACAGGTAATTTTTCACCATTTTGCGCCATGTTTAAGTGTGATTTTTGCAGGAATTTCCAAGAAAATGGCATATTTTCTTTTTGTGGCAGAGTTTAGACTTTAACATGAAATGTCTTGTTTGTATTTTTTCTACTTTTTTTATATATTTTTTCTACTTTTTTTTTATATATTTTTAAGTAAATAAGTAAAAAAAATAAAAAAATATATATATTTTTTAAATTGTCTCCTTTATTTTAACAAAAAAATTTATTTTATTAAAGAAAACCATATTGCACGTGAAAGCCCCATTTCTCCCGATTACAATGATACCACATATGTATCGGTAGCCCCCCGTTCCTGTCAAGGTGATCCCCTAAACTTAGAAGAGCACTTTATAACATTTACAAATAAAATACAACTACTATCCACATAATAAAGGGTTAAATAAAAAAAATTGGTGTGGGGTCCCCCTTCACAGGGGGGGGGGGCACCATTTCTTGGGGGAATATAAGGGTTTTTTTGGGAGGCAGGTAATGGGGGGTCTCGGGGTTAATGGCAAGTCACCCACTAGCCGCAGGTGACGTGCCAGACCCCCGAGCCTTGTGAACTGGTATAGGGGTCACATGGACCCCTTACCAGTTCACAAAGGGTTAAAAGTAGAAAAAACACACAGACACACTTTTTCAAAATAACTTTATTAAAAAAAACCCTTAAAACCCTTAAAAATTAAAAAAAAATGGCGTGAGGTCCCCCCTACCCAGCGTAACCAGCCTGTGACCAGCTATGGGGGCTTGTAGAACAGGGCACAGGGGCCAGCTTTAGTGCCCCCTGGCCCTGCCGGCTACAAGCCATCATAGCCTAGGGCCACGGCTCTTCTGCCCCCCCCCCCCCTGGGCTTTGGGGAGGCAGGTAATTTGGGTGTCCGGGGTAAATGGCAAGTCACCCGCTAGCTGCAGGTGACTTGCCAGACCCCTGAGCCTTGTGAACTGGTATAGGGGTCACATGGACCCCTTACCAGTTCACAAAGGGTTAAAAGTAAGAAAAACACAAAGACACACTTTTTAAAAATAACTTTATTAAAAAAAAATATATATATTTTAATACTTACCTCCCATCCATCCCTTTGTCCCACGCTGATCACTTAGGCTTCTGCTCTCCTGCTGCTGCTGGAGGCCTTTTATACCTACTGGGTTACAGGTAACATAGGGTTAATTAAAAAAAAAAATGACATAGAGTCCCCCCTCCCAGGGAGGGTGACCCCATTTTGTTTTGGATTTTTGAGGGTTAAAACCCTTAAAAATAAAAGAAAATGGTGTGAGGTCCCCCCTACCCAGCGTAACCAGCCTGTGACCAGCTATGGGGGCTTGTAGAACAGGGCTAGGGCCTAGGGCCACGGCTCTTCTGCCCCCCCCCCCTGGGCTTTGGGGAGGCAGGTAATTTGGGTGGCCAGGGGTTAATGGCAAGTCACCCGCTTGCCGCAGGTGACTTGCCAGACCCCCGAGCCTTGTGAACTGGTATAAGGGGTCTCATGAACCCCTTACCAGTTCACAAAGGGTTAACAGTATAAAAAAAAAGACACACACAGGTTGTTTAAAAAGTTTATTAAAAAAAAAAAAAAAAAATTTACCTTTACTCACCTCCGATCTTCAGATACAGTGTCCCACGGCGATCCGATGCAGGTGACAGCTGGGCAGAGAAGGGGGGAGGCAGACGATCGGAGGATCGCCTACCTCCCTCCTTCTCTGCCCAGCCGTCACCGGCATCTGACAGCAGAACTGGCGGGTGCCCCGATGACACCCGGCGGTGACGTCATTAGTCCCCGAAGGGGCGGGGCTAAAATTCAAGATGGCGGCCGCCATCGGAAGCTGCTGCGGAGGGAGGGCTGTTATGCCCCCCCCTCCAGAAGATGGAAGAGTCGGGGGGGGTGATCAAAGCCCCCCCCCCATGAAGAGGAGAGGCGGCGGGAGCGGAGGTGAGTAACTGTCATTTTTTTTTTTTTTTTGCAGGCAATCCCGGCGGCTGCTGAAACAGGGGGGGGGGTACCCTATTCTGGGCCCTCCCCTGCAGCCGGAGGAGCCCCAATCGGCGATCGGAGCCCCTCTGGCTGAAGAGGAGACCCGGCCGGATCGAACAAGGGGTCAGGTATGTGAATTTTTTTTAAACTTTTTTTACTGTTATTGGGGAAACTCAGGCACGTAAAATTTACATGGCTGGCAATTAAGTGACCGAGAGGCAACCACGTAAATTTTACGTGGCTGGCATTAAAAGGGTTAAACCCACTTGGGTCCAAATACCATCGTGTCCAAAACTTAATGTGACCGGATAACCAAATAGGATGAAAAGCACATAATATCAAAGTTAAACCATGCAGAATAAACAAGTGAAGAAACTGCCTACTGAAGCAAAACTGTCCAACCAAAAGAGTGAACGTGATAAGTGAAATACACCCCAGTGGCAAAAAATGAAAATATCGGAAAAAGAAGAGGGGAGGGGGAATCCCACTCCCCAACGTGCACCGAGGGGACCTATTTATTTAAAAAGAGAGCCAAACCTCTGTCACACAAAGCCTCCTCCTACCAAGGGCTCACTTCTAAAGAGTTTGCACACTCCTGGCCAAACCAACAGGTTTTATACCAATAGTTGAAGGCACCTGTGTGTTAGTGCACAGTTTCACCAATAGTTGAAGCCATTTCTGTGTTGGTGCTTATTTATACCAAAAGTTGAAGACATCTGTGTTAGTGCTGATTCATACCAATAGCTGAAGGCACCTCTCTGTTAGTGCCCATTTATACCAATTGTTGAAGGCACCTCTGTGTTGGTGCTAATTTATAGCACTAGTTGAAGGCACCTCTGTGTTGATGCTAATTTATACCAATAGTTGAAGGCAACTGTGTGTTAGTGCCCACATATACCAATAGTTGAAGGCACCTCTGTGTTACTGCCCACTTATACCACAGGCACCTGCGTGTTAGAGCATTAAGGAGCAATTCCCCGAGTTATTTCAGACTGCTGTGACTGCAAGTGTCTAACAATGCAGAAACAGCATATAAAGGACAGGGACATGGACGTGCTGCTGGTAACATAGCTGGTGCTGCAGGGAGAAGACCCCATATATTGCCCCAAAAGACATACTGGAGTTGGCAACATCATGAGGGGGCCCATATATCGCCTGAAAGACACATCCTGGATTTGGCAGCAGCATGAGGAGCTAAATATTGCCTGAAAGACACACTCTGGAGTTGGCAGCAGCATGAAGAGCCCATATATTGCCTGAAAGACACACCCTGGATTTGGCAGCAGAATGAGGAGCCCATATATTGCCTGAAAGACACACCCTGGATTTGGCAGCAGCATGAGGAGCCAATACAAGGCCTGAAAGACACACCCTTGAGATGGCAGCAGCATGAGGAGCCCATATATTGCCTGAACGACACACTGTAGTTGGCAGTAGCATGATGAGACCATACATTGCCTTAAAAACACACCCTGGAGTTGGCAGCAGTATGAGGAACCCATATATTATGCCTGGAAGACAAACCCTGGAGTTGGCAGCAGCATAAGAAGATCATATATTACCTTAAAAACACACCCTGGAGTTAGCAGCAGCATGAGGAGCCCATAAATCACCTGAAAGACACACACTGAAGTTGGCAGCAGCATGAGGAGCCAATAAATTAGCTGAAAGACACACCCTGGAACTGGCAGGAGAATGAGGAGCCCATATATTCCTTGAAAGACACACTGGAGTTGGCAGCAGCATGAGGAGCCCATATATTGCCAGAAACACACACCTTGGATTTGGCAGCAGCATGAGGGGCCCATATATTGCCTGAAAGACAAACCCTGGAGTTGGCAGCAGCATGAGGAGCTCATATATTCCCTGCAAGACTCACCCTTGAGATGGCAGCAGCACGAGGAGACCATATATTGCCCAAAAGACACACTGGAGTTGGCAGCAGCATGAGGAGCCCATGAATTGCCTGAATGACACACTGGAGTTGGCAGTAGCATGAAGGGAGCATACATTGCCTGAAAGACACACCCTGGTGGCAGCAGTGTGAGGAGCCCATATATTGCCTCAAAGACACACTGGAGTTGGCAGCAGCAAGAGAAGATCATATACTACCTTTAGGAGCCCATAAATAACCTGAAAGACACACCCTGGAGTTGGCAGCAGCATGTGGAGCCAATAAATTGCCTGAAAGACACACACTGGAATTGGGACCAGCATGAGAAGACCATATATTGCTTGAAAGACACACTGATTTGGCAGCAGTATGAGGAGCCCATATATTGCCTGAAACACACACCTTGGATTTGGCAGGAGAATAAGGGGCCCATATATTGCCTGAAAGACACACCCTGGAGTTGGCAGCAGCATGAGGAGGCCATATATTGCCTGAAAGAAACAATGGAGTTGGCAGTAGCATGTCAGTTTGTCAGGATGGGGACAAAGGAGTGGCTAAAGTAATCAAGCAGAGGCCGCAGCAGGAGTCAAAGCGAGAGGCCTGATCTCCCAGTATCAGCTAGTGGTCATGTCTCGACCAGCAACCCATCTGCCATCATCAATTGGTTAACAAGGTCATCCACTTCATCACAAGTGACATCTGACACTCCCAGTCAACTGTTGGTGGCTTCCTCAGACACAACCCTCACTTGGCATAGCCCAGGAGCAGTCCTTGCCCTCTTATTGCCTCTGTCCTATGTTGTTCCATCCACCAGTGAAGTATCTTATGCTTTGGCTTCAGCTCCACTATTCAGTGAGGACAATCAGCAGCTACTGCACAGCCAAGAAGTGGAGCAGACACTGCCCGCTTCCTCCACTAGGCGGGCAAGTCGTGATGAGGAGAGTAGCGTAGGAGGTGGTGTTGCAAGTGTTGCAGCTCCTGAAGCAGACACTGTTGAGGAACCTGAGAAGGATCAGTGACATGCAGACACAACTCAATGGTGATGACGCCAATCACACTTGGGATCCAGGTGCAGAAGGGGCTTCATCATCATCATCATCATCAGGAAAAGGAGGGTTGCAGGTGCCCATGAGTCAGTGGCTGAGGCAGCAAGGTGGTAACATGGTTGGCAGTCGGCATGGTGGCTGTGGGAAAATGTGCCCAGAGCCAGGGTAGACCACCTGCTGCATGGCAGGCTACCTTCCCGACTCCAGGAACAGGGGTTCCTTGAGTCAGCGGCAGTAGGTTAACATGGCCACATGCAAGATGTGTAGGCAGAAGGTGAAGCGTGGGCAGGGTCCCAATGTTGGCCCCATGACCCTGTGTCAACATATGCAGCGTCACCATAAAGCGGCTTGGAAGAACCGTGGCTCCAAATTGATGGTCCAGCCTGCTGCATCGCCCAGTGGCACGCCGCTCCCTGTTCCGCCCAGCTCCACCATCTCAGCTGAAGGGAGCTGTGTGTCATACCCATTCTCTGTCGCTCCAGATGCTCCTGCTCCTCCTACTCCGAGTCAGTCATTCCGCCAGCAATCCAGTCATCCAACGCGCAGAAGCGAAATGTGCTCCTGTCCGAATTGCTGGTGCTGCAGTCCCTCCCTTTTTTAGGTGGTGGGCTCTGCACCTTTCAGAGAACTGATGGCTTGTGCCGAGCCGAGGTGGAGAGTCACAAGCCATCATTTCTTTGCGAAGAAGGCAGTACCAGCCCTGCACAATTTTGTTGAACGGAAGTTGGGCCAGTGCTTGAGCCTGTTGGTGTGTAGCAAAGTGCAATGCAGCGCCGACGTTTGGAGCTGTAACTATGGTCAGGGACAATACATATCCTTTACGGCCCACTGGGTGAATGTGATTCCTGCACAGACACAACAGCAACTTGAACAGGTCATGCCACTTCCGTCTCCACGCTCTGAGGCTGTTGTTCCTGTGACAGTGTGCGACTCAACCTCCACCATTTCCTCAGCCTCCACTGCACGGACAAGTTTCAGTGCTCCTCCAGCCTACCATGTGTGCACGTCACGCTGTTCTTCACATGGTTTGTCTTGGCAAACAGAGGGGAGGAACTGCTAACATTCATTAATAAAGAAATCAAATAATTGCTTACTCCACAAAAACTGCAAAGGGGAACTATGTTGACTGACAAAGAACATCCTGTCTGCTCTGTGACAAGGAAGCTTGAGCCATGCGCCCTGTATTGCACAAGTGTTGTGATGCGTTTCCTGAAGTCTCCCCCCATCTGCACGACATCCTAACAATGAGAAGGAAACTTTGCATACACTTCAGCCACTCGTACACCACAGAGCACACCCTCCTTGAGCTGCAGCGTCATAACTGTATCCCCCAACATAGTCTGATTTGCAATGTTTTTACCTGTTGGAATTCCACCCTCTGTATGTTGGACCGACCATACAAACAGAGAAAAGCCATCAACGATTTCTTGATGATCCAAGCGGATAGGGGTACTCCCCTGTGTAACGTCAATGTAAACCAGTGGTAGCTCATACGTGACACCTGCCGTTTGCTCAGGCCCTTTGAGGAATCCACCTTATTAGTCAGTTGCCAGGTTTACAGGATGAACAACGTCATTCCACTGCTTCACCTACTACAATATTGTATGCCAAGTTGTATGTGATTCTCCATTGTGCTAATTTATAACATTGATAACTGTTCCCTTCCTTGGGGATACCTGGTTGTCGCCAGAGGGTACTTGTCGCTAGAGGGTACTTGGCACAAAATTATTGATAAATTACACTCAATAGATATGTGGAGTTATGTCACTGAATGTTATAATATCATGTCATGTGTAATAAGCCACTGCCACCTGGTGGAGATTTTTTAAATTGCAAGCTCTTGAGACATACTGCATTATTATTATTATTATTATTATTAATAGTTTTATTTATATAGCGCCATCATCTTCCGTAGCGCTTTACAAGGTGTGATTACAAACAAGGTAAAACATATAGTACAGAGAACAATGCAAAACTAGATGCTATGAGGTTCAAACCAAGTGTTGTGAGCAAAGGAGACAATAGGAAAGAGTGCCCTTGCGAGCTTATAGTCTAAACAAAGGGTAGGGATCACAAGTGGTAGAGCTTGAGATGGGCTGCATGTGCCGTTTGAAGTTTATAGCATACCCCCCAACCGTCCTGATTTTCCCAGGACTGCCCTGATTTTTATTATTAGGTCCCGCGTCCAGCGGTGCATGCTCTTGTCTCACGCCGTCATGTCCCATGCCATCACCAGGGGGTTGCCGCGGCCTCTCAGACGCGCCCAGGCAGGGTTTTTTTTTCTCTTCTGTTATTTCATTGGTGGTTCAGTGGGTGTGGGCGGGACTCCAGGAAGGAGCCTGTCCCTGCCGCTGAGCTGCAGGTGGCCGGGACTACAGGAAGGAGCTTCGCACAGGAGGGGAAATGGCTACACTGGTGAGTGTATTTGTCGTGTGTGTGTGTCTGTGTGAGTATTTGTGTGAGTGTGTGTGAGTGTGTGTGTGTGTGTGTGTCTATGTGTGTGTGTTTGTGTGTGTCTGTGTGTATGTGTGTTTGTGTCTATGTGTGTGTGTGTGTTTTCTGTTTGTGTCTGTGTGTGTGTCTCTGTGTGGGGATTGGCCTTGTCTCTATTCCGGGGTGTGTTTTCCCACGGGGCTGGGCTGTGACTCTTGTGGCACCACATGCAAGCCTGCCAGTTCTGTTACTGCAGCATGTCACCCGCTAGACAGAGAATGATCACAGCTCTGGGATGCTCTTCATACAGGAGGCCTGTGGGGAGTGCAACAGCTACAAGGCAGTATATATATATATATACTCTGTATAAGGAGGAACAACACCTGGAATTTCACTCTGCCAGGGGGTTAGTCCTCTGACACTATCCTGATTTGGGATGCCCCATTCTGTATCCTCACGGATTGGCTAGTACACTCACCTTTCCACCTTTCCCACGGAGCACTCAGTCAGCATACTTGGTTTTGGTTGATTAGCCACAGGAGCCGAGTGTTCGGCGTTCCAATTCGGGATACCCAGGACTGGGACAGCCCTGAAATCTTTCCAGGGCCTCTGATGTTCCTTCTTAAAGCACAAAACCAATTCAAATGCCCTGTTACCCCCCGCCCCTCCCAAGAACCCCGAAAGATGAGTCCGGCTTGGCAGTGGCCCTGCTTAAAATAAAAGCCGGCTGATCTGGCAGCTTCTCCTTTTTCCTTGTAGTTTGGGTCCTAGCCTACCTGAATGGCTAGGCGTAGGATAGTGGCACAGATACATTGGTATTGTTTCAGGTTTAAAGGACCAAAACCCACACTCCATTGACACTGAAATCTATAAGGTTCCAGAGCTGCTGGATTCCCCGCCACAGGCCATCCAGAATCGGGATGCTCCGCTGTGTGAAACCCCCCAGGTCACCCGGAAGCTCCAGGGGCAAGGCCCGAAACACAGGATAGTCAAAATCCTGGGTTTTGGTCCACTCTAAAGTGGCTCAGTCAGCGGCAGTGCCTGCTAAAGGACTCCAGGGCCAGGCAACTAGATGTCAGTGGTGCATCCCCATTCGGCTCTGAGCGCGCTGATTGGATGAGCGCCAGTGCATGCGCCGTGGGACTGGGAAGAGGTGAGTTGGCTGTGGCGATCTGGGGGGTTTCACACAGTGGGGCATCCCCGATCGAGGTGCCCTGGGGGAAAGAACCAAAACCCAAGATAGTCAAAATTCTGGGTTTTGGTGCACATTTTTTCTGGGCCGCAGGGGCATCCCGAATGCTCCCATACAAACTTGCCTTTCCCTGGCCCTACGCTGCATGTGCACGCTCTGGACCAGAGACGTTTGCTCTACACCCCCAGCAGCGCACTCCTACCTCCAGCCTATCTCAGTTTCTAGTCGCAGGAGAGTGCGCGCATCCCAAAGATGCAGAGATGTGGCCTCCAGAAATTTACATCACCAAGTGAGCCGCCAAAAGAGTTGAGTTTTGCAGCGCCTGGGGCTTCAAACACCAAACTGAGATGCCCCCCCATATGCTGTGGGATTGCCAGGTGAAGTAAGAATTATTGTCATTCCAGGGGGTTTTTACACAGAGAGGCATCCCAAATCAGGATACCACACAGGAGAGTGAAATAACTGGGGGTTGCTCCTTTTTAAAAGTGTACAGTCTGACAATTAAAGTTAAATATACGTTTAGAAATGTTTAGTAAGTACTTTATTTTTTTATTTTTTTTTACATTTTTTTTCAAGGAAAGGAGCTCCTCAGGTTCAGATGTGAATTTGTGTCAATAGATGGGAAATATGGCGTGGTCGGGGGTGTGACGGGGTGTGACTGGGGGCGTGGCTTGTCCCTCTTTCATAACTTCAGAAGTTGGGAGGTATGGTTATAGGAGTTGCTCTGTAGCGCTCTCCCATACATTTCAATGGGCTTTTATTAGTTGTGTATAAAGAGCGTGTTTGCCAATTTATTTTTTTTTTTGTTCAAAACATTGTGTGATCTCTCCTGGCTGCAAACTAACACTTTTAATATATATATATATATATATATATATATATATATATATATATTATGTTTTTATGCAAAATTGTATGTACAGGTCTGGCACTAAAGTGTCACAGTGTTAAAACAATCATTCCATGTGTTTTCGCTTTGTTACTGGTGTATTTGTGTTCAAAATCAGACTTTGATCACATAGCGTCTGGTGTTCTATGCTACAGCGCCCAGCTTTAGAGAGCTGAAGCTGTGTGTGTGTGTAGTTTTTTCTTGGTGTTGAGCGCTGAGTGCCGGACGCACTGAGCTGGTGCTACCTCCCGCTCACTGCAGCGCGGTACTTAGAGCGCCCAAAATACATCACATTCATCAATGCTGGCCAGGTTACTACAGCAACCGAGACGCTCTGATACAGCGCCCGAAACCCACTTACAGCGTCTACTAGCGGTGGCTCTAAGCGCTGCTGTACAGACGCTCATCTGGCAATATGTGTCGTTAGTAGTGAATCAGCCTCCACATAGGCTTTCAAGACCTGGGCATAAAACAAAATGCAAAAACTGTCAGATGCACTTAAATGGGATGTGAGTGACAGTTGCACAGACTACAGCAGATTTAAAAAGAGGGATTTGTTGCAAGAGGTGGATTTATTTGGGTAGGTGTCGCCCTTCCCACTAACCGGCCCATAAACACTTGAACATTAAACAAAATATAAAAACTGTCAGATGTACTGAAATGGGATGCCCTGGTGGGGGCCAGTTACATGGACTGTGCAGGTGTGTGGCCTTTCACACTAACCGGCCCATGAACACTTGAAAATAAAAAAGTTAAGCGCCTGTACTGCGGCGCTAAGAACGACTGCTAGTAGTCGCTCTGATCGTCCGTCAGTCGCTATGACAGAGCGCCTCAGTCGCTACTGGCATTTTGTAGTAATCACTCTGCCAATATTTAATGTGATGTTATTGATTTGCAGAAGAGGCGCTGTAGAGTTGTTACACCTCATTCAATACAGCACCTGAGCGTTTCTATACTGTAGATGTGTACAGTGTACAATCTGTAATCATTACAAAAGTAAAACCACATACCCCAAATAACATACATGTCAGCAGAGTAATGTAACTCACAATTTTATTGGTAAATTTTACAAACTAAAATTTGGAACAACACAAATTAGACATGCGACTATATGTGTATGTAAAAATCATCATCTGCACCGGTATGTAATTAGCGATCCACAGGTGTAGAGGATACGTCTCGCGTATCAGCATTAGCATCATAGTGCGGATATGGTGACAGCTATCTCTATGGTCCAATCATAGCAGAAATTTTTAAATTCAAATAGCCGTTGCTATTGTGTTCACAGATCTTGCCATATGTAATTAATAATGTGTTTCTGGTTGTGTAATAAGCTACTTGTAAAAATGAATGTGATGAAACATTTGTTCAATATAAATCAAGGATTGCAGTATAGTTATATTAATGCACACACACCTGTATAGAATGTCTACATCAATTAACATGGGCAGATTGTGACTGGGTCACCTACCACTTAAAAGTTCCCACACACATACAGCAATTGTTGCCATTCTGTAGTTTGCATGCGTCCTTGTGTGTTTTGGGGTTGGCGGTGTTTGCAGCTACATGATGGAGCCAAATTCTGGTACTCTGACTAGCACTGGTGGGTCCCTTGGGGCACCCAGTACCAGTGGGCTGTGTGGTGCCCGCAGAACTTTAGGAAGAGGCCGCAGGGTGATGGTGAGGCAGCACCAAAGCAAAAACTTTTGGGATCAAAAGCACACTACACACCAGGGTGATGGTGAGGCAGCACCAAAGCAAATATTTTTTGGATCAAAAGCACACTACACACCAGTTAATTTGCAATTAAAATTTGTATTAAGGTATCAAACAAGTATATATACAGTGAAATACAGATCTCTGATAGTACAATGGTACAATAAAAGGATAGGGAGTTCAGGATGTCATCAGGAGCATATGACCACCTCAGTAGGAAGGAGAAAATTTTGGCATTAGGCACTAGCATATACAGTATAGGTTAGAGCTACTATAGTAAGGTAACCATGAATTACCATATGAGTCTATGAGGTGATACTGTCACGACTCACAATCCTGATGAGAGGCATGAGAGGCAGGCTGCAGAGTCAGTCAAGGAAATTCCATACCAAAAAGAGACCTTCAATTGTATACATGATAATACACAGAGTTAATTATTACGCCAAAATACAGATCATATAAGATATATTGGAAACATTACCAAATTGCAGTAGCCAGTGATCGCAATTTACATGCCCACATTCCGGAGCCCACGGCCCCTTTGTCAAGGCTTGCGATACCCCTGATACCTGTGTGGTACTTCTTATCCTGTCCCCCTGGCCGTCAGCGTACGGGGCCTTCGTTGCCAGAGACTGCGCATCGTTGTAGCGACAGCTAGGTAATGGTATACAAGTTTAAATAATAAAGCGTGTTGCACCACAGTAAACAGCGATGTTGCTGGGGAGTTCTTCCTTTTTCTTGCCATCGGGGGAGGGAATTCATATTTTTTGGCACCATTACATTCTAAAATAAAGAAAGCATAAATTAATAAAAAAGAATAAAACCAACAATCAGACATTGGCCAGCCGGCGCCAGATGTGACGTCAGTCGGGACCCCGGAACCGGAAGTGACGTCCCAGGCTGCGCTCCACGAGCGCGCCTGGAAACGCCACACTGGCAGGCCAGGGGGACAGGATAAGAACTACCACACATGTATCAGGGGTATCGCAAGCCTTGACAAAGGGGCCGTGGGCTCTGGAACGTGGGCATGTAAATTGCGATCACTGGCTACTGCAATTTGGTAATATTTCCAATATATCTTATATGATCTGTATTTTGGCGTCATGATTCACTCTGTGTATTATCATGTATACAATTAAAGGTCTCTTTCTGGTATGATGCAGGGCAGAGTATATGTTTTACTGACCAGAAACAACATATTCTATGATATTTAAACTAGGGATGAGCAAACTTTTGAAAAATTCGATTCGGCTGATTCGCCGAATTTTCCGACAAAATTAGTTTCAGTCTGAATTTATTAGCGACGAATCGCTATTAAAAACGGCTATTTCTGAGCTTCCTAGAGCCTCAATAGGGTTGTAAACCATTCTGCCTTGCTGTAACACGCATAGGATGCGTGCTGGGTTAGTGAAATAATACTGTAAATAATTATGACATGCAGATCAGAGGCATCGCTGTTAGAATCGCAGAGCGGCACAATTGCAGAGAGTTGAGGTGGCATCACTATGAGGGGCCCCTATATTGCCTGAAAAACACACCCTGGAGCTGGCAGCAGCAGGAGCCCAAATATTGGCTGAAAGACATCCTGGAGTTGGCAGCAGGAGCCCAAAAATTAGCTGAATGACACCCTGGAGTTGCAAGCAGCAGTAGCAGCAGCAGCCCAAACATAGCTTGAAAGAGACACTGGAGTTGGCAGCAGGAGCCCAAAAATTGGCTGAATGACACCCTGGAGTTGCAAGCAGCAGCAGCAGCAGCCCAAACCTAGCTTGAAAGACACACTGGAGTTGGCAGTAGGAGCCCAAAAATTGGCTGAATGACACCCTGGAGTTGCAAGCAGCAGCAGCAGCAGCCCAAACCTAGCTTGAAAGAGACACTGGAGTTGGCAGCAGGAGCCCAAAAATTGGCTGAATGACACCCTGGAGTTGCAAGCAGCAGCAGCAGCAGCCCAAACATAGCTTGAAAGAGACACTGGAGTTGGCAGCAGGAGCCCAAAAATTGGCTGAATGACACCCTGGAGTTGCAAGCAGCAGCAGCAGGAGCCCAAAAATAGCTTGAAAGAGACACTGGAGTTGGCAGCAGGAGCCCAAAAATTGTCTGAATGACACCCTGGAGTTGCAAGCAGCAGCAGCAGCAGCCCAAACCTAGCTTGAAAGACACACTGGAGTTGGCAGTAGGAGCCCAAAAATTGGCTGAATGACACCCTGGAGTAGCAAGCAGCAGCAGCAGGAGCCCAAACATAGCTTGAAAGAGACACTGGAGTTGGCAGCAGGAGCCCAAAAATTGGCTGAATGACACCCTGGAGTTGACAGCAGCAGCAGCTAAAACCTAGCTTGAAAGACACACTGGAGTTGGCAGCAGGAGCCCAAAAATTGGCTGAATGACATCCTGTAGTTGCAAGCAGCAGGAGCCCAAACATAGCTTGAAAGAGACACTGGAGTTGGCAGCAGGAGCCCAAAAATTGGCTGAACGACACCCTGGAGTTGCAAGCAGCAACAGCAGCAGCAGCCCAAACCTAGCTTGAAAGAGACACTGGAGTTGGCAGCAGGAACCCAAAAATTGGCCTAAAGACACACTGCAGTTGGCAGCAGCAGCAGCAGGAGTCCAAAATTTGGCTGAAAGGCACACCCTGAAGTTGGCATCAGCAGGAGCCCAAAAATTGGCCTAAAGACATAAAAATGTTTTGCACCATTTGGAAAGTGTAAAACATGGCACCATGCTGAATCTAGTCACATGCATCAGCCATTGGTGGGTTGAAATCCTGGCTGATCCATCCCTGATTCATTTTCACAAAGGTGAGTCTCTCCACATTTTTAGTTGACAGACGAGTTCTCCTCGCCGTAACTATGGCCCCCGCCGCACTAAACACCCGCTCAGATGGCACGCTACTTGCCGGGCAGGACAGCTTTTCCAGGGCAAACTCAGCTAGCTGCGGCCACAAGTCAAGTTTGGCTGCCCAGAAGTCCAGCGGATCCTCAAGGTGTGTTGGCATGGTCATGTCAAGGTATGACATGACCTGCTGGTTCAGGTCCTGCTCCAGGTCTTCCTGCTGCTCATGAGTAGACTCACTATGTGGGTGTAGAAAGCTACTCATTAGCGACTGAAGACTGAGGCTGCTGCTGATGGAGCTGCTGCTGCTGCTCCTGCCAACCCCCCCAGCAGCCATGGCAGTGGAAGGTGAGTGCAGAGGTCCCCCCAAGTCAGACCTGCGAGAGTATGGACCATGGCGCAGATAGGCATCGGCCAACTGACTATGTAGAATGTCTTTGTAGTAGGTCAGTTTGTCCTCCCTCTTGGCGGGTTTAAAAAATGCCCCCATTTTGTGCCAGAAACGAGGGTCCAATAAGATGGAGAGCCAGAAGACCAATACTTTGATTAAGCTGAGGAAGGATCAACAAGCGTATTTAGTATAACATATAGGCTGCCTAATGCAGGTTTGGGATGCCCTGCGGCCTGGTGTTTTTTTTTAAAGGCAGACCAAAAACCAATTCAAAATGCAATACTTTGATTAAGCTGAGGAAGGATCAACAAGCGCATTTAGAATAACAGATAGGCTGCCTAATGCAGGTTTGGGATGCCCTGCGGCCTGGTGTTTTTTTTTGTTAAAGGCAGACCAAAAACCAATTCAAAATGCAATACTTTGATTAAGCAGAGGAAGGATCAACAAGCGTATTTAGTATAACAGATAGGCTGCCAAGTGCAGGTTTGGGATGCCCTGTGGCCTGGTGTTTTTTTTGTTAAAGGCAGACCAAAAACCAATTCAAAATGCAATACTTTGATTAAGCTGAGGAAGGATCAACAAGCGTGTTTAGTATAACATATAGGCTGCCTAATGCAGGTTTGGGATGCCCTGCGGCCTGGTGTTTTTATTGTTAAAGGCAGACCAAAAACCAATTCAATATGCAATACTTTTATTAAGCTGAGGAAGGATCAACAAGCGTATTTAGTATAACAGATAGGCTGCCTAATGCAGGTTTGGGATGCCCTGCGGCCTGGTGTTTTTTTTGTTAAAGGCAGACCAAAAACCATTTCAAAATGCAATACTTTGATTAAGCTGAGGAAGTATCAACAAGCGTATTTAGTATAACAGGCTGCCAAGTGCAAGTTTGGGAAGCCCTGCGGCCTGGTTTTTTTTGTTAAAGGCAGACCAAAAACCAATTCAAAATGCAATACTTTGATTAAGCTGAGAAAGGATCAACAAGCGTATTTAGTATAACAGATAGGCTGCCTAATGCAGGTTTGGGATGCCCTGCGGCCTGGTGTTTTTTTTGTTAAAGGCAGACCAAAAACCAATTCAAAATGCAATACTTTGATCAAGCTGAGGAAGTATCAACAAGCGTATTTAGTATAACAGGCTGCCAAGTGCAGGTTTGGGATGCCCTGCGGCATGGTGTTTTTTTGTTAAAGGCAGACCAAAAACCAATTCAAAATGCAATACATTGTTTAAGCTGAGGAAGGATCAACAAGCGTATTTAGTATTACAGATAGGCTGCCTAATGCAGGTTTGGGATGCCCTGCGGCCTGGTGTTTTTTTTTTGTTAAAGGCAGACCAAAAACCAATTCAAAATGCAATACTTATTTAAGCAGAGGAAGGATCAACAAGAGTATTTAGTATAACAGGCTGCCAAGTGCAGGTTTGGGATGCCCTGCGGCCTGGTGTTTTTTTTGTTAAAGGCAGACCAAAAACCAATTCAAAATGCAATACTTTGTTTAAGCAGAGGAAGGATCAACAAGCGTATTTAGTATAACAGATAGGCTGCCTAATGCAGGTTTGGGATGCCCTGCGGCCTGGTTTTTTTTTGTTAAAGGCAGACCAAAAACCAATTCAAAAAGCAATACTTTGTTTAAGCAGAGGAAGGATCAACAAGCGTATTTAGTATAACAGATAGGCTGCCAAGTGTAGGTTTGGGATGCCCTGCGGCCTGGTGTTTTTTTTGTTAAAGGCAGACCAAAAACCAATTCAAAATGCAATACTTTGATTAAGCTGAGGAAGTATCAACAAGCGTATTTAGTATAACAGGCTGCCAAGTGCAAGTTTGGGATGCCCTGCGGCTTTGTGTTTTTTTTGTTTAAGGCAGACCAAAACCCAATTCAAAATGCAATACTTTGATTAAGCTGAGAAAGGATCAACAAGCGTATTTAGTATAACAGATAGGCTGCCTAATGCAGGTTTGGGATGCCCTGCGGCCTGGTGTTTTTTTTGTTAAAGGCAGACCAAAAACCAATTCAAAATGCAATACTTTGATTAAGCTGAGGAAGGATCAACAAGCGTATTTAGTATAACAGATAGGCTGCCAAGTGCAGGTTTGGGATGCCCTGCGACATGGTGTTTTTTTTTTAAAGGCAGACCAAAAAACAATTCAAAATGCAATACTTTGATTAAGCTGAGAAAGGATCAACAAGCGTATTTAGTATAACAGATAGGCTGCCTAATGCAGGTTTGGGATGCCCTGCGGCCTGGTGTTTTTTTTGTTAAAGGCAGACCAAAAACCAATTCAAAATGCAATACTTTGATAAAGCTGAGGAAGTATCAACAAGCGTATTTAGTATACTAGGCTGCCAAGTGCAGGTTTGGGATGCCCTGCGGCATGGTGTTTTTTTGTTAAAGGCAGACCAAAAACCAATTCAAAATGCAATACTTTTATTAAGCTGAGGAAGGATCAACAAGCGTATTTAGTATAACAGAAAGGCTACCTAATGCAGGTTTGGGATGCCCTGCGGCCTGGTGTTTTTTTTGTTAAAGGCAGACCAAAAACCAATTCAAAATGCAATACGTTGTTTAAGCAGAGGAAGGATCAACAAGCGTATTTAGTATAACAGATAGGCTGCCTAATGCAGGTTTGGGATGCCCTGCGGCCTGGTGTTTTTTTTGTTAAAGGCAGACCAAAAACCAATTCAAAATGCAATACTTTGATTAAGCTGAGGAAGTATCAACAAGCGTATTTAGTATAACAGGCTGCCAAGTGCAAGTTTGGGATGCCCTGCGGCCTGGTTTTTTTTGTTAAAGGCAGACCAAAAACCAATTCAAAATGCAATACTTTGATTAAGCTGAGAAAGGATCAACAAGCGTATTTAGTATAACAGATAGGCTGCCTAATGCAGGTTTGGGATGCCCTGCGGCCTGGTGTTTCTTTTGTTAAAGGCAGACCAAAAACCAATTCAAAATGCAATACTTTGATTAAGCTGAGGAAGTATCAACAAGCGTATTTAGTATAACAGGCTGCCAAGTGCAGGTTTGGGATGCCCTGCGGCCTGGTGTTTTTTTTGTTAAAGGCAGACCAAAAACCAATTCAAAATGCAATACTTTTATTAAGCTGAGGAAGGATCAACAAGCGTATTTAATATAACAGATAGGCTGCCTAATGCAGGTTTGGGATGCCCTGCGGCCTGGTGTTTTTTTTGTTAAAGGCAGACCAAAAACCAATTCAAAATGCAATACGTTGTTTAAGCAGATGAAGGATCAACAAGCGTATTTAGTATTACAGATAGGCTGACTAATGCAGGTTTGGGATGCCCTGCGGCCTGGTGTTTTTTTTTGTTAAAGGCAGACCAAAAACCAATTCAAAATGCAATACTTTGTTTAAGCAGAGGAAGGATCAACAAGCGTATTTAGTATAACAGGCTGCCAAGTGCAGGTTTGGGATGCCCTGCGGCATGGTGTTTTTTTTGTTAAAGGCAGACCAAAAACCAATTCAAAATGCAATACTTTGTTTAAGCAGAGGAAGGATCAACAAGCGTATTTAGTATAACAGATAGGCTGCCTAATGCAGGTTTGGGATGCCCTGCGGCCTGGTGTTTTTTTTGTTAAAGGCAGACCAAAAACCAATTCAAAATGCAATACTTTGTTTAAGCAGAGGAAGGATCAACAAGCGTATTTAGTATAACAGATAGGCTGCCAAGTGCAGGTTTGGGATGCCCTGCGGCCTGGTGTATTTTTTGTTAAAGGCAGACCAAAAACCAATTCAAAATGCAATACTTTGATTAAGCTGAGGAAGTATCAACAAGCGTATTTAGTATAACAGGCTGCCAAGTGCAAGTTTGGGATGCCCTGCGGCTTTGTGTTTTTTTTGTTAAAGGCAGACCAAAACCCAATTCAAAATGCAATACTTTGATTAAGCTGAGAAAGGATCAACAAGCGTATTTAGTATAACAGATAGGCTGCCTAATGCAGGTTTGGGATGCCCTGCGGCATGGTGTTTTTTTTGTTAAAGGCAGACCAAAAACCAATTCAAAATGCAATACTTTGATTAAGCTGAGGAAGGATCAACAACCTAATATAGTATAACAGATAGGCTGCCAAGTGCCGGTTTGGGATGCCCTGCGGCCTGGTGTTTTTTTTGCTAAAGGTAGACCAAAAACCAATTCAAAATGCAATACTTTGATTAAGCTGAGGAAGGATCAACAAGCGTATTTAGTATAACAGATAGGCTGCCTAATGCAGGTTTGGGATGCCCTGCGGCCTGGTGTTTTTTTTGTTAAAGGCAGACCAAAAGCCAATTCAAAATGCAATACTTTGTTTAAGCAGAGGAAGGATCAACAAGCGTATTTAGTATAACAGATAAGCTTGCTAATGCAGGTTTGGGATGCCCTGCGGCCTGGTGTTTTTTTTGTTAAAGGCAGACCAAAAACCAATTCAAAATGCAATACTTTGATTAAGCTGAGGAAGTATCAACAAGCGTATTTAGTATAACAGGCTGCCAAGTGCAAGTTTGGGATGCCCTGCGGCTTTGTGTTTTTTTTGTTAAAGGCAGACCAAAACCCAATTCAAAATGCAATACTTTGATTAAGCTGAGAAAGGATCAACAAGCGTATTTAGTATAACAGATAGGCTGCCTAATGCAGGTTTGGGATGCCCTGCGGCATGGTGTTTTTTTTGTTAAAGGCAGACCAAAAACCAATTCAAAATGCAATACTTTGATTAAGCTGAGGAAGGATCAACAACCTTATATAGTATAACAGATAGGCTGCCAAGTGCCGGTTTGGGATGCCCTGCGGCCTGGTGTTTTTTTTGTTAAAGGTAGACCAAAAACCAATTCAAAATGCAATACTTTGATTAAGCTGAGGAAGGATCAACAAGCGTATTTAGTATAACAGATAGGCTGCCTAATGCAGGTTTGGGATGCCCTGCGGCCTGGTGTTTTTTTTGTTAAAGGCAGACCAAAAGCCAATTCAAAATGCAATACTTTGTTTAAGCAGAGGAAGGATCAACAAGCGTATTTAGTATAACAGATAAGCTTGCTAATGCAGGTTTGGGATGCCCTGCGGCCTGGTGTTTTTTTTGTTAAAGGCAGACCAAAAACCAATTCAAAATGCAATACTTTGTTTAAGCAGAGGAAGGATCAACAAGCGTATTTAGTATAACAGATAGGCTGCCTAATGCAGGTTTGGGATGCCCTGCGGCCTGGTGTTTTTTTTGTTAAAGGCAGACCAAAAACCAATTCAAAATGCAATACTTTGTTTAAGCAGAGGAAGGATCAACAAGCATATTTAGTATAACAGATAGGCTGCCAAGTGCAGGTTTGGGATGCCCTGCGGCCTGGTGTTTTTTTGGTCAAAGGCAGACCAAAAACCAATTCAAAATGCAATACTTTGATTAAGCTGAGGAAGTATCAACAAGCGTGTTTAGTATAACAGGCTGCCAAGTGCAAGTTTGGGATGCCCTGCGGCCTTGTGTTTTTTTTGTTAAAGGCAGACCAAAAACCAATTCAAAATGCAATACTTTGATTAAGCTGAGAAAGGATCAACAAGCGTATTTAGTATAACAGATAGGCTGCCTAATGCAGGTTTGGGATGCCCTGCGGCCTGGTGGTTTTTTTGTTAAAGGCAGACCAAAAACCAATTCAAATTGCAATACTTTGTTTAAGCAGAGGAAGGATCAACAAGCGTATTTAGTATAACAGATAGGCTGCCTAATGCAGGTTTGGGATGCCCTGCGGCCTGGTGTTTTTTTTGTTAAAGGCAGACCAAAAACCAATTCAAAATGCAATACTTTGTTTAAGCAGAGGAAGGATCAACAAGCGTATTTAGTATAACAGGCTGCCAAGTGCAAGTTTGGGATGCCCTGCGGCCTTGTGTTTTTTTTGTTAAAGGCAGACCAAAAACCAATTCAAAATGCAATACTTTGATTAAGCTGAGAAAGGATCAACAAGCGTATTTAGTATAACAGATAGGCTGCCTAATGCAGGTTTGGGATGCCCTGCGGCCTGGTGTTTTTTTTTGTTAAAGGCAGACCAAAAACCAATTCAAAATGCAATACTTTGTTTAAGCAGAGGAAGGATCAACAAGCGTATTTAGTATAACAGATAGGCTGCCAAGTGCCGATTTGGGATGCCCTGCGGCCTGATTTTTTTTTGTTAAAGGCAGACCAAAAACCAATTCAAAATGCAATACTTTGATTAAGCTGAGGAAGTATCAACAAGCGTATTTAGTATAACAGGCTGCCAAGTGCAAGTTTGGGATGCCCTGCGGCCTTGTGTTTTTTTTGTTAAAGGCAGACCAAAAACCAATTCAAAATGCAATACTTTGATTAAGCTGAGAAAGGATCAACAAGCGTATTTAGTATAACAGATAGGCTGCCTAATGCAGGTTTGGGATGCCCTGCGGCCTGGTGGTTTTTTGTTAAAGGCAGACCAAAAACCAATTCAAAATGCAATACTTTGTTTAAGCATAGGAAGGATCAACAAGCGTATTTAGTATAACAGATAGGCTGCCTAATGCAGGTTTGGGATGCCCTGCGGCCTGGTGTTTTTTTTGTTAAAGGCAGACCAAAAACCAATTCAAAATGCAATACTTTGTTTAAGCAGAGGAAGGATCAACAAGCGTATTTAGTATAACAGGCTGCCAAGTGCAAGTTTGGGATGCCCTGCGGCCTTGTGTTTTTTTTGTTAAAGGCAGACCAAAAACCAATTCAAAATGCAATACTTTGATTAAGCTGAGGAAGGATCAACAAGCGTATTTAGTATAACAGATAGGCTGCCAAGTGCAGGTTTGGGATGCCCTGCGGCATGGTGTTTTTTTTGTTAAAGGCAGACCAAAAACCAATTCAAAATGCAATACTTTGATTAAGCTGAGAAAGGATCAACAAGCGTATTTAGTATAACAGATAGGCTGCCTAATGCAGGTTTGGGATGCCCTGCGGCCTGGTGTTTTTTTTGTTAAAGGCAGACCAAAAACCAATTCAAAATGCAATACTTTGATTAAGCTGAGGAAGGATTAACAAGCGTATTTAGTATAACAGATAGGCTGCCAAGTGCAGGTTTGGGATGCCCTGCGGCATGGTGTTTTTTTGTTAAAGGCAGACCAAAAACCAATTCAAAATGCAATACTTTTATTAAGCTGAGGAAGGATCAACAAGCGTATTTAGTATAACAGATAGGCTACCTAATGCAGGTTTGGGATGCCCTGCGGCCTGGTGTTTTTTTTGTTAAAGGCAGACCAAAAACCAATTCAAAATGCAATACGTTGTTTAAGCAGAGGAAGGATCAACAAGCGTATTTAGTATAACAGATAGGCTGCCTAATGCAGGTTTGGGATGCCCTGCGGCCTGGTGTTTTTTTTGTTAAAGGCAGACCAAAAACCAATTCAAAATGCAATACTTTGATTAAGCTGAGGAAGTATCAACAAGCGTATTTAGTATAACAGGCTGCCAAGTGCAAGTTTGGGATGCCCTGCGGCCTGGTTTTTTTTTTGTTAAAGGCAGACCAAAAACCAATTCAAAATGCAATACTTTGATTAAGCTGAGAAAGGATCAACAAGCGTATTTAGTATAACAGATAGGCTGCCTAATGCAGGTTTGGGATGCCCTGCGGCCTGGTGTTTCTTTTGTTAAAGGCAGACCAAAAACCAATTCAAAATGCAATACTTTGATTAAGCTGAGGAAGTATCAACAAGCGTATTTAGTATAACAGATAGGCTGCCTAATGCAGGTTTGGGATGCCCTGCGGCCTGGTGTTTTTTTTGTTAAAGGCAGACCAAAAGCCAATTCAAAATGCAATACTTTGTTTAAGCAGAGGAAGGATCAACAAGCGTATTTAGTATAACAGATAAGCTTGCTAATGCAGGTTTGGGATGCCCTGCGGCCTGGTGTTTTTTTTGTTAAAGGCAGACCAAAAACCAATTCAAAATGCAATACTTAGTTTAAGCAGAGGAAGGATCAACAAGCGTATTTAGTATAACAGATAGGCTGCCTAATGCAGGTTTGGGATGCCCTGCGGCCTGGTGTTTTTTTTGTTAAAGGCAGACCAAAAACCAATTCAAAATGCAATACTTTGTTTAAGCAGAGGAAGGATCAACAAGCATATTTAGTATAACAGATAGGCTGCCAAGTGCAGGTTTGGGATGCCCTGCGGCCTGGTGTTTTTTTGGTTAAAGGCAGACCAAAAACCAATTCAAAATGCAATACTTTGATTAAGCTGAGGAAGTATCAACAAGCGTGTTTAGTATAACAGGCTGCCAAGTGCAAGTTTGGGATGCCCTGCGGCCTTGTGTTTTTTTTGTTAAAGGCAGACCAAAAACCAATTCAAAATGCAATACTTTGATTAAGCTGAGAAAGGATCAACAAGCGTATTTAGTATAACAGATAGGCTGCCTAATGCAGGTTTGGGATGCCCTGCGGCCTGGTGGTTTTTTTGTTAAAGGCAGACCAAAAACCAATTCAAAATGCAATACTTTGTTTAAGCAGAGGAAGGATCAACAAGCGTATTTAGTATAACAGATAGGCTGCCTAATGCAGGTTTGGGATGCCCTGCGGCCTGGTGTTTTTTTTGTTAAAGGCAGACCAAAAACCAATTCAAAATGCAATACTTTGTTTAAGCAGAGGAAGGATCAACAAGCGTATTTAGTATAACAGGCTGCCAAGTGCAAGTTTGGGATGCCCTGCGGCCTTGTGTTTTTTTTGTTAAAGGCAGACCAAAAACCAATTCAAAATGCAATACTTTGATTAAGCTGAGAAAGGATCAACAAGCGTATTTAGTATAACAGATAGGCTGCCTAATGCAGGTTTGGGATGCCCTGCGGCCTGGTGTTTTTTTTTGTTAAAGGCAGACCAAAAACCAATTCAAAATGCAATACTTTGTTTAAGCAGAGGAAGGATCAACAAGCGTATTTAGTATAACAGATAGGCTGCCTAATGCAGGTTTGGGATGCCCTGCGGCCTGGTGTTTTTTTTGTTAAAGGCAGACCAAAAACCAATTCAAAATGCAATACTTTGTTTAAGCAGAGGAAGGATCAACAAGCATATTTAGTATAACAGGCTGCCAAGTGCCGATTTGGGATGCCCTGCGGCCTGATGTTTTTTTTGTTAAAGGCAGACCAAAAACCAATTCAAAATGCAATACTTTGATTAAGCTGAGGAAGTATCAACAAGCGTATTTAGTATAACAGGCTGCCAAGTGCAAGTTTGGGATGCCCTGCGGCCTTGTGTTTTTTTTGTTAAAGGCAGACCAAAAACCAATTCAAATTGCAATACTTTGATTAAGCTGAGAAAGGATCAACAAGCGTATTTAGTATAACAGATAGGCTGCCTAATGCAGGTTTGAGATGCCCTGCGGCCTGGTGGTTTTTTGTTAAAGGCAGACCAAAAACCAATTCAAAATGCAATACTTTGTTTAAGCAGAGGAAGGATCAACAAGCGTATTTAGTATAACAGATAGGCTGCCTAATGCAGGTTTGGGATGCCCTGCGGCCTGGTGTTTTTTTTGTTAAAGGCAGACCAAAAACCAATTCAAAATGCAATACTTTGTTTAAGCAGAGGAAGGATCAACAAGCGTATTTAGTATAACAGGCTGCCAAGTGCAAGTTTGGGATGCCCTGCGGCCTTGTGTTTTTTTTGTTAAAGGCAGACCAAAAACCAATTCAAAATGCAATACTTTGATTAAGCTGAGGAAGGATCAACAAGCGTATTTAGTATAACAGATAGGCTGCCAAGTGCAGGTTTGGGATGCCCTGCGGCATGGTGTTTTTTTTGTTAAAGGCAGACCAAAAACCAATTCAAAATGCAATACTTTGATTAAACTGAGAAAGGATCAACAAGCGTATTTAGTATAACAGATAGGCTGCCTAATGCAGGTTTGGGATGCCCTGCGGCCTGGTGTTTTTTTTGTTAAAGGCAGACCAAAAACCAATTCAAAATGCAATACTTTGATTAAGCTGAGGAAGGATTAACAAGCGTATTTAGTATAACAGATAGGCTGCCAAGTGCAGGTTTGGGATGCCCTGCGGCATGGTGTTTTTTTTGTTAAAGGCAGACCAAAAACCAATTCAAAATGCAATACTTTTATTAAGCTGAGGAAGGATCAACAAGCGTATTTAGTATAACAGATAGGCTACCTAATGCAGGTTTGGGATGCCCTGCGGCCTGGTGTTTTTTTTGTTAAAGGCAGACCAAAAACCAATTCAAAATGCAATACGTAGTTTAAGCAGAGGAAGGATCAACAAGCGTATTTAGTATAACAGATAGGCTGCCTAATGCAGGTTTGGGATGCCCTGCGGCCTGGTGTTTTTTTTGTTAAAGGCAGACCAAAAACCAATTCAAAATGCAATACTTTGATTAAGCTGAGGAAGTATCAACAAGCGTATTTAGTATAACAGGCTGCCAAGTGCAAGTTTGGGATGCCCTGCGGCCTGGTTTTTTTTTGTTAAAGGCAGACCAAAAACCAATTCAAAATGCAATACTTCGATTAAGCTGAGAAAGGATCAACAAGCGTATTTAGTATAACAGATAGGCTGCCTAATGCAGGTTTGGGATGCCCTGCGGCCTGGTGTTTCTTTTGTTAAAGGCAGACCAAAAACCAATTCAAAATGCAATACTTTGATTAAGCTGAGGAAGTATCAACAAGCGTATTTAGTATAACAGGCTGCCAAGTGCAGGTTTGGGATGCCCTGCGGCCTGGTGTTTTTTTTGTTAAAGGCAGACCAAAAACCAATTCAAAATGCAATACTTTTATTAAGCTGAGGTAGGATCAACAAGCGTATTTAATATAACAGATAGGCTGCCTAATGCAGGTTTGGGATGCCCTGCGGCCTGGTGTTTTTTTTGTTAAAGGCAGACCAAAAACCAATTCAAAATGCAATACGTTGTTTAAGCAGATGAAGGATCAACAAGCGTATTTAGTATTACAGATAGGCTGCCTAATGCAGGTTTGGGATGCCCTGCGGCCTGGTGTTTTTTTTTTGTTAAAGGCAGACCAAAAACCAATTCAAAATGCAATACTTTGTTTAAGCAGAGGAAGGATCAACAAGCGTATTTAGTATAACAGGCTGCCAAGTGCAGGTTTGGGATGCCCTGCGGCATGGTGTTTTTTTTGTTAAAGGCAGACCAAAAACCAATTCAAAATACAATACTTTGTTTAAGCAGAGGAAGGATCAACAAGCGTATTTAGTATAACAGATAGGCTGCCTAATGCAGGTTTGGAATGCCCTGCGGCCTGGTGTTTTTTTTGTTAAAGGCAGACCAAAAACCAATTCAAAATGCAATACTTTGTTTAAGCAGAGGAAGGATCAACAAGCGTATTTAGTATAACAGGCTGCCTAATGCAGGTTTGGGATGCCCTGCGGCCTGGTGTTTTTTTTGTTAAAGGCAGACCAAAAACCAATTCAAAATGCAATACTTTGTTTAAGCAGAGGAAGGATCAACAAGCATATTTAGTATAACAGATAGGCTGCCAAGTGCAGGTTTGGGATGCCCTGCGGCCTGGTGTTTTTTTGGTTAAAGGCAGACCAAAAACCAATTCAAAATGCAATACTTTGATTAAGCTGAGGAAGTATCAACAAGCGTGTTTAGTATAACAGGCTGCCAAGTGCAAGTTTGGGATGCCCTGCGGCCTTGTGTTTTTTTTGTTAAAGGCAGACCAAAAACCAATTCAAAATGCAATACTTTGATTAAGCTGAGAAAGGATCAACAAGCGTATTTAGTATAACAGATAGGCTGCCTAATGCAGGTTTGGGATGCCCTGCGGCCTGGTGGTTTTTTTGTTAAAGGCAGACCAAAAACCAATTCAAAATGCAATACTTTGTTTAAGCAGAGGAAGGATCAACAAGCGTATTTAGTATAACAGATAGGCTGCCTAATGCAGGTTTGGGATGCCCTGCGGCCTGGTGTTTTTTTTGTTAAAGGCAGACCAAAAACCAATTCAAAATGCAATACTTTGTTTAAGCAGAGGAAGGATCAACAAGCGTATTTAGTATAACAGGCTGCCAAGTGCAAGTTTGGGATGCCCTGCGGCCTTGTGTTTTTTTTGTTAAAGGCAGACCAAAAACCAATTCAAAATGCAATACTTTGATTAAGCTGAGAAAGGATCAACAAGCGTATTTAGTATAACAGATAGGCTGCCTAATGCAGGTTTGGGATGCCCTGCGGCCTGGTGTTTTTTTTTGTTAAAGGCAGACCAAAAACCAATTCAAAATGCAATACTTTGTTTAAGCAGAGGAAGGATCAACAAGCGTATTTAGTATAACAGATAGGCTGCCTAATGCAGGTTTGGGATGCCCTGCGGCCTGGTGTTTTTTTTGTTAAAGGCAGACCAAAAACCAATTCAAAATGCAATACTTTGTTTAAGCAGAGGAAGGATCAACAAGCATATTTAGTATAACAGGCTGCCAAGTGCCGATTTGGGATGCCCTGCGGCCTGGTGGTTTTTTTGTTAAAGGCAGACCAAAAACCAATTCAAAATGCAATACTTTGTTTAAGCAGAGGAAGGATCAACAAGCGTATTTAGTATAACAGATAGGCTGCCTAATGCAGGTTTGGGATGCCCTGCGGCCTGGTGTTTTTTTTGTTAAAGGCAGACCAAAAACCAATTCAAAATGCAATACTTTGTTTAAGCAGAGGAAGGATCAACAAGCGTATTTAGTATAACAGGCTGCCAAGTGCAAGTTTGGGATGCCCTGCGGCCTTGTGTTTTTTTTGTTAAAGGCAGACCAAAAACCAATTCAAAATGCAATACTTTGATTAAGCTGAGAAAGGATCAACAAGCGTATTTAGTATAACAGATAGGCTGCCTAATGCAGGTTTGGGATGCCCTGCGGCCTGGTGTTTTTTTTTTGTTAAAGGCAGACCAAAAACCAATTCAAAATGCAATACTTTGTTTAAGCAGAGGAAGGATCAACAAGCGTATTTAGTATAACAGATAGGCTGCCTAATGCAGGTTTGGGATGCCCTGCGGCCTGGTGTTTTTTTGTTAAAGGCAGACCAAAAACCAATTCAAAATGCAATACTTTGTATAAGCAGAGGAAGGATCAACAAGCATATTTAGTATAACAGGCTGCCAAGTGCCGATTTGGGATGCCCTGCGGCCTGATGTTTTTTTTGTTAAAGGCAGACCAAAAACCAATTCAAAATGCAATACTTTGATTAAGCTGAGGAAGTATCAACAAGCGTATTTAGTATAACAGGCTGCCAAGTGCAAGTTTGGGATGCCCTGCGGCCTTGTGTTTTTTTTGTTAAAGGCAGACCAAAAACCAATTCAAATTGCAATACTTTGATTAAGCTGAGAAAGGATCAACAAGCGTATTTAGTATAACAGATAGGCTGCCTAATGCAGGTTTGAGATGCCCTGCGGCCTGGTGGTTTTTTGTTAAAGGCAGACCAAAAACCAATTCAAAATGCAATACTTTGTTTAAGCAGAGGAAGGATCAACAAGCGTATTTAGTATAACAGATAGGCTGCCTAATGCAGGTTTGGGATGCCCTGCGGCCTGGTGTTTTTTTTGTTAAAGGCAGACCAAAAACCAATTCAAAATGCAATACTTTGTTTAAGCAGAGGAAGGATCAACAAGCGTATTTAGTATAACAGGCTGCCAAGTGCAAGTTTGGGATGCCCTGCGGCATGGTGTTTTTTTTGTTAAAGGCAGACCAAAAACCAATTCAAAATGCAATACTTTGATTAAGCTGAGGAAGGATCAACAAGCGTATTTAGTATAACAGATAGGCTGCCAAGTGCAGGTTTGGGATGCCCTGCGGCATGGTGTTTTTTTTGTTAAAGGCAGACCAAAAACCAATTCAAAATGCAATACTTTGATTAAACTGAGAAAGGATCAACAAGCGTATTTAGTATAACAGATAGGCTGCCTAATGCAGGTTTGGGATGCCCTGCGGCCTGGTGTTTTTTTTGTTAAAGGCAGACCAAAAACCAATTCAAAATGCAATACTTTGATTAAGCTGAGGAAGGATTAACAAGCGTATTTAGTATAACAGATAGGCTGCCAAGTGCAGGTTTGGGATGCCCTGCGGCATGGTGTTTTTTTTGTTAAAGGCAGACCAAAAACCAATTCAAAATGCAATACTTTTATTAAGCTGAGGAAGGATCAACAAGCGTATTTAGTATAACAGATAGGCTACCTAATGCAGGTTTGGGATGCCCTGCGGCCTGGTGTTTTTTTTGTTAAAGGCAGACCAAAAACCAATTCAAAATGCAATACGTAGTTTAAGCAGAGGAAGGATCAACAAGCGTATTTAGTATAACAGATAGGCTGCCTAATGCAGGTTTGGGATGCCCTGCGGCCTGGTGTTTTTTTTGTTAAAGGCAGACCAAAAACCAATTCAAAATGCAATACTTTGATTAAGCTGAGGAAGTATCAACAAGCGTATTTAGTATAACAGGCTGCCAAGTGCAAGTTTGGGATGCCCTGCGGCCTGGTTTTTTTTTGTTAAAGGCAGACCAAAAACCAATTCAAAATGCAATACTTCGATTAAGCTGAGAAAGGATCAACAAGCGTATTTAGTATAACAGATAGGCTGCCTAATGCAGGTTTGGGATGCCCTGCGGCCTGGTGTTTTTTTTTGTTAAAGGCAGACCAAAAACCAATTCAAAATGCAATACTTTGATTAAGCTGAGGAAGTATCAACAAGCGTATTTAGTATAACAGGCTGCCAAGTGCAGGTTTGGGATGCCCTGTGGCCTGGTGTTTTTTTTGTTAAAGGCAGACCAAAAACCAATTCAAAATGCAATACTTTTATTAAGCTGAGGTAGGATCAACAAGCGTATTTAATATAACAGATAGGCTGCCTAATGCAGGTTTGGGATGCCCTGCGGCCTGGTGTTTTTTTTGTTAAAGGCAGACCAAAAACCAATTCAAAATGCAATACGTTGTTTAAGCAGATGAAGGATCAACAAGCGTATTTAGTATTACAGATAGGCTGCCTAATGCAGGTTTGGGATGCCCTGCGGCCTGGTGTTTTTTTTTTGTTAAAGGCAGACCAAAAACCAATTCAAAATGAAATACTTTGTTTAAGCAGAGGAAGGATCAACAAGCGTATTTAGTATAACAGGCTGCCAAGTGCAGGTTTGGGATGCCCTGCGGCATGGTGTTTTTTTTGTTAAAGGCAGACCAAAAACCAATTCAAAATGCAATACTTTGTTTAAGCAGAGGAAGGATCAACAAGCGTATTTAGTATAACAGATAGGCTGCCTAATGCAGGTTTGGAATGCCCTGCGGCCTGGTGTTTTTTTTGTTAAAGGCAGACCAAAAACCAATTCAAAATGCAATACTTTGTTTAAGCAGAGGAAGGATCAACAAGCGTATTTAGTATAACAGATAGGCTGCCTAATGCAGGTTTGGGATGCCCTGCGGCCTGGTGTTTTTTTTGTTAAAGGCAGACCAAAAACCAATTCAAAATGCAATACTTTGTTTAAGCAGAGGAAGGTACAACAAGCATATTTAGTATAACAGATAGGCTGCCAAGTGCAGGTTTGGGATGCCCTGCGGCCTGGTGTTTTTTTGGTTAAAGGCAGACCAAAAACCAATTCAAAATGCAATACTTTGATTAAGCTGAGGAAGTATCAACAAGCGTGTTTAGTATAACAGGCTGCCAAGTGCAAGTTTGGGATGCCCTGCGGCCTTGTGTTTTTTTTGTTAAAGGCAGACCAAAAACCAATTCAAAATGCAATACTTTGATTAAGCTGAGAAAGGATCAACAAGCGTATTTAGTATAACAGATAGGCTGCCTAATGCAGGTTTGGGATGCCCTGCGGCCTGGTGGTTTTTTTGTTAAAGGCAGACCAAAAACCAATTCAAAATGCAATACTTTGTTTAAGCAGAGGAAGGATCAACAAGCGTATTTAGTATAACAGATAGGCTGCCTAATGCAGGTTTGGGATGCCCTGCGGCCTGGTGTTTTTTTTGTTAAAGGCAGACCAAAAACCAATTCAAAATGCAATACTTTGTTTAAGCAGAGGAAGGATCAACAAGCGTATTTAGTATAACAGGCTGCCAAGTGCAAGTTTGGGATGCCCTGCGGCCTTGTGTTTTTTTTGTTAAAGGCAGACCAAAAACCAATTCAAAATGCAATACTTTGATTAAGCTGAGAAAGGATCAACAAGCGTATTTAGTATAACAGATAGGCTGCCTAATGCAGGTTTGGGATGCCCTGCGGCCTGGTGTTTTTTTTTGTTAAAGGCAGACCAAAAACCAATTCAAAATGCAATACTTTGTTTAAGCAGAGGAAGGATCAACAAGCGTATTTAGTATAACAGATAGGCTGCCTAATGCAGGTTTGGGATGCCCTGCGGCCTGGTGTTTTTTTTGTTAAAGGCAGACCAAAAACCAATTCAAAATGCAATACTTTGTTTAAGCAGAGGAAGGATCAACAAGCATATTTAGTATAACAGGCTGCCAAGTGCCGATTTGGGATGCCCTGCGGCCTGATGTTTTTTTTGTTAAAGGCAGACCAAAAACCAATTCAAAATGCAATACTTTGATTAAGCTGAGGAAGTATCAACAAGCGTATTTAGTATAACAGGCTGCCAAGTGCAAGTTTGGGATGCCCTGCGGCCTTGTGTTTTTTTTGTTAAAGGCAGACCAAAAACCAATTCAAAATGCAATACTTTGATTAAGCTGAGAAAGGATCAACAAGCGTATTTAGTATAACAGATAGGCTGCCTAATGCAGGTTTGAGATGCCCTGCGGCCTGGTGGTTTTTTGTTAAAGGCAGACCAAAAACCAATTCAAAATGCAATACTTTGTTTAAGCAGAGGAAGGATCAACAAGCGTATTTAGTATAACAGATAGGCTGCCTAATGCAGGTTTGGGATGCCCTGCGGCCTGGTGTTTTTTTTGTTAAAGGCAGACCAAAAACCAATTCAAAATGCAATACTTTGTTTAAGCAGAGGAAGGATCAACAAGCGTATTTAGTATAACAGGCTGCCAAGTGCAAGTTTGGGATGCCCTGCGGCCTTGTGTTTTTTTTGTTAAAGGCAGACCAAAAACCAATTCAAAATGCAATACTTTGATTAAGCTGAGGAAGGATCAACAAGCGTATTTAGTATAACAGATAGGCTGCCAAGTGCAGGTTTGGGATGCCCTGCGGCATGGTGTTTTTTTTGTTAAAGGCAGACCAAAAACCAATTCAAAATGCAATACTTTGATTAAGCTGAGAAAGGATCAACAAGCGTATTTAGTATAACAGATAGGCTGCCTAATGCAGGTTTGGGATGCCCTGCGGCCTGGTGTTTTTTTTGTTAAAGGCAGACCAAAAACCAATTCAAAATGCAATACTTTGATTAAGCTGAGGAAGGATTAACAAGCGTATTTAGTATAACAGATAGGCTGCCAAGTGCAGGTTTGGGATGCCCTGCGGCATGGTGTTTTTTTTGTTAAAGGCAGACCAAAAACCAATTCAAAATGCAATACTTTTATTAAGCTGAGGAAGGATCAACAAGCGTATTTAGTATAACAGATAGGCTACCTAATGCAGGTTTGGGATGCCCTGCGGCCTGGTGTTTTTTTTGTTAAAGGCAGACCAAAAACCAATTCAAAATGCAATACGTAGTTTAAGCAGAGGAAGGATCAACAAGCGTATTTAGTATAACAGATAGGCTGCCTAATGCAGGTTTGGGATGCCCTGCGGCCTGGTGTTTTTTTTGTTAAAGGCAGACCAAAAACCAATTCAAAATGCAATACTTTGATTAAGCTGAGAAAGTATCAACAAGCGTATTTAGTATAACAGGCTGCCAAGTGCAAGTTTGAGATGCCCTGCGGCCTGGTTTTTTTTTGTTAAAGGCAGACCAAAAACCAATTCAAAATGCAATACTTTGATTAAGCTGAGGAAGTATCAACAAGCGTATTTAGTATAACAGGCTGCCAAGTGCAGGTTTGGGATGCCCTGCGGCCTGGTGTTTTTTTTGTTAAAGGCAGACCAAAAACCAATTCAAAATGCAATACTTTTATTAAGCTGAGGTAGGATCAACAAGCGTATTTAATATAACAGATAGGCTGCCTAATGCAGGTTTGGGATGCCCTGCGGCCTGGTGTTTTTTTTGTTAAAGGCAGACCAAAAACCAATTCAAAATGCAATACGTTGTTTAAGCAGATGAAGGATCAACAAGCGTATTTAGTATTACAGATAGGCTGCCTAATGCAGGTTTGGGATGCCCTGCGGCCTGGTGTTTTTTTTTTGTTAAAGGCAGACCAAAAACCAATTCAAAATGCAATACTTTGTTTAAGCAGAGGAAGGATCAACAAGCGTATTTAGTATAACAGGCTGCCAAGTGCAGGTTTGGGATGCCCTGCGGCATGGTGTTTTTTTTGTTAAAGGCAGACCAAAAACCAATTCAAAATGCAATACTTTGTTTAAGCAGAGGAAGGATCAACAAGCGTATTTAGTATAACAGATAGGCTGCCTAATGCAGGTTTGGAATGCCCTGCGGCCTGGTGTTTTTTTTGTTAAAGGCAGACCAAAAACCAATTCAAAATGCAATACTTTGTTTAAGCAGAGGAAGGATCAACAAGCGTATTTAGTATAACAGATAGGCTGCCTAATGCAGGTTTGGGATGCCCTGCGGCCTGGTGTTTTTTTTGTTAAAGGCAGACCAAAAACCAATTCAAAATGCAATACTTTGTTTAAGCAGAGGAAGGATCAACAAGCGTATTTAGTATAACAGATAGGCTGCCAAGTGCAGGTTTGGGATGCCCTGCGGCCTGGTGTATTTTTTGTTAAAGGCAGACCAAAAACCAATTCAAAATGCAATACTTTGATTAAGCTGAGGAAGTATCAACAAGCGTATTTAGTATAACAGGCTGCCAAGTGCAAGTTTGGGATGCCCTGCGGCTTTGTGTTTTTTTTGTTAAAGGCAGACCAAAAACCCAATTCAAAATGCAATACTTTGATTAAGCTGAGAAAGGATCAACAAGTGTATTTAGTATAACAGATAGGCTGCCTAATGCAGGTTTGGGATGCCCTGCGGCATGGTGTTTTTTTTGTTAAAGGCAGACCAAAAACCAATTCAAAATGCAATACTTTGATTAAGCTGAGGAAGGATCAACAAGCTTATATAGTATAACAGATAGGCTGCCAAGTGCAGGTTTGGGATACCCTGCGGCCTGGTGTTTTTTTTGTTAAAGGTAGACCAAAAACCAATTCAAAATGCAATACTTTGATTAAGCTGAGGAAGGATCAACAAGCGTATTTAGTATAACAGATAGGCTGCCTAATGCAGGTTTGGGATGCCCTGCGGCCTGGTGTTTTTTTTGTTAAAGGCAGACCAAAAGCCAATTCAAAATGCAATACTTTGTTTAAGCAGAGGAAGGATCAACAAGCGTATTTAGTATAACAGATAAGCTTGCTAATGCAGGTTTGGGATGCCCTGCGGCCTGGTGTTTTTTTTGTTAAAGGCAGACCAAAAACCAATTCAAAATGCAATACTTTGTTTAAGCAGAGGAAGGTACAACAAGCGTATTTAGTATAACAGATAGGCTGCCTAATGCAGGTTTGGGATGCCCTGCGGCCTGGTGTTTTTTTTGTTAAAGGCAGACCAAAAACCAATTCAAAATGCAATACTTTGTTTAAGCAGAGGAAGGATCAACAAGCATATTTAGTATAACAGATAGGCTGCCAAGTGCAGGTTTGGGATGCCCTGCGGCCTGGTGTTTTTTTGGTTAAAGGCAGACCAAAAACCAATTCAAAATGCAATACTTTGATTAAGCTGAGGAAGTATCAACAAGCGTGTTTAGTATAACAGGCTGCCAAGTGCAAGTTTGGGATGCCCTGCGGCCTTGTGTTTTTTTTGTTAAAGGCAGACCAAAAACCAATTCAAAATGCAATACTTTGATTAAGCTGAGAAAGGATCAACAAGCGTATTTAGTATAACAGATAGGCTGCCTAATGCAGGTTTGGGATGCCCTGCGGCCTGGTGGTTTTTTTGTTAAAGGCAGACCAAAAACCAATTCAAAATGCAATACTTTGTTTAAGCAGAGGAAAGATCAACAAGCGTATTTAGTATAACAGATAGGCTGCCTAATGCAGGTTTGGGATGCCCTGCGGCCTGGTGTTTTTTTTGTTAAAGGCAGACCAAAAACCAATTCAAAATGCAATACTTTGTTTAAGCAGAGGAAGGATCAACAAGCGTATTTAGTATAACAGGCTGCCAAGTGCAAGTTTGGGATGCCCTGCGGCCTTGTGTTTTTTTTGTTAAAGGCAGACCAAAAACCAATTCAAAATGCAATACTTTGATTAAGCTGAGAAAGGATCAACAAGCGTATTTAGTATAACAGATAGGCTGCCTAATGCAGGTTTGGGATGCCCTGCGGCCTGGTGTTTTTTTTGTTAAAGGCAGACCAAAAACCAATTCAAAATGCAATACTTTGTTTAAGCAGAGGAAGGATCAACAAGCGTATTTAGTATAACAGATAGGCTGCCTAATGCAGGTTTGGGATGCCCTGCGGCCTGGTGTTTTTTTTGTTAAAGGCAGACCAAAAACCAATTCAAAATGCAATACTTTGTTTAAGCAGAGGAAGGATCAACAAGCATATTTAGTATAACAGGCTGCCAAGTGCAAGTTTGGGATGCCCTGCGGCCTGATGTTTTTTTTGTTAAAGGCAGACCAAAAACCAATTCAAAATGCAATACTTTGATTAAGCTGAGGAAGTATCAACAAGCGTATTTAGTATAACAGGCTGCCAAGTGCAAGTTTGGGATGCCCTGCGGCCTTGTGTTTTTTTTGTTAAAGGCAGACCAAAAACCAATTCAAAATGCAATACTTTGATTAAGCTGAGAAAGGATCAACAAGCGTATTTAGTATAACAGATAGGCTGCCTAATGCAGGTTTGGGATGCCCTGCGGCCTGGTGGTTTTTTTGTTAAAGGCAGACCAAAAACCAATTCAAAATGCAATACTTTGTTTAAGCAGAGGAAGGATCAACAAGCGTATTTAGTATAACAGATAGGCTGCCTAATGCAGGTTTGGGATGCCCTGCGGCCTGGTGTTTTTTTTGTTAAAGGCAGACCAAAAACCAATTCAAAATGCAATACTTTGTTTAAGCAGAGGAAGGATCAACAAGCGTATTTAGTATAACAGGCTGCCAAGTGCAAGTTTGGGATGCCCTGCGGCCTTGTGTTTTTTTTGTTAAAGGCAGACCAAAAACCAATTCAAAATGCAATACTTTGATTAAGCTGAGAAAGGATCAACAAGCGTATTTAGTATAACAGATAGGCTGCCTAATGCAGGTTTGGGATGCCCTGCGGCCTGGTGTTTTTTTTGTTAAAGGCAGACCAAAAACCAATTCAAAATGCAATACTTTGTTTAAGCAGAGGAAGGATCAACAAGCATATTTAGTATAACAGGCTGCCAAGTGCGGATTTGGGATGCCCTGTGGCCTGATGTTTTTTTTGTTAAAGGCAGACCAAAAACCAATTCAAAATGCAATACTTTGATTAAGCTGAGAAAGGATCAACAAGCGTATTTAGTATAACAGATAGGCTGCCTAATGCAGGTTTGGGATGCCCTGCGGCCTGGTGGTTTTTTTGTTAAAGGCAGACCAAAAACCAATTCAAAATGCAATACTTTGATTAAGCTGAGAAAGGATCAACAAGCGTATTTAGTATAACAGATAGGCTGCCTAATGCAGGTTTGGGATGCCCTGCGGCCTGGTGGTTTTTTTGTTAAAGGCAGACCAAAAACCAATTCAAAATGCAATACTTTGTTTAAGCAGAGGAAGGATCAACAAGCGTATTTAGTATAACAGATAGGCTGCCTAATGCAGGTTTGGGATGCCCTGCGGCCTGGTGTTTTTTTTGTTAAAGGCAGACCAAAAACCAATTCAAAATGCAATACTTTGTTTAAGCAGAGGAAGGATCAACAAGCGTATTTAGTATAACAGGCTGCCAAGTGCAAGTTTGGGATGCCCTGCGGCCTTGTGTTTTTTTTGTTAAAGGCAGACCAAAAACCAATTCAAAATGCAATACTTTGATTAAGCTGAGAAAGGATCAACAAGCGTATTTAGTATAACAGATAGGCTGCCTAATGCAGGTTTGGGATGCCCTGCGGCCTGGTGTTTTTTTTTGTTAAAGGCAGACCAAAAACCAGTTCAAAATGCAATACTTTGTTTAAGCAGAGGAAGGATCAACAAGCGTATTTAGTATAACAGATAGGCTGCCTAATGCAGGTTTGGGATGCCCTGCGGCCTGGTGTTTTTTTTGTTAAAGGCAGACCAAAAACCAATTCAAAATGCAATACTTTGTTTAAGCAGAGGAAGGATCAACAAGCATATTTAGTATAACAGATAGGCTGCCAAGTGCAGGTTTGGGATGCCCTGCGGCCTGGTGTTTTTTTGGTTAAAGGCAGACCAAAAACCAATTCAAAATGCAATACTTTGATTAAGCTGAGGAAGTATCAACAAGCGTGTTTAGTATAACAGGCTGCCAAGTGCAAGTTTGGGATGCCCTGCGGCCTTGTGTTTTTTTTGTTAAAGGCAGACCAAAAACCAATTCAAAATGCAATACTTTGATTAAGCTGAGAAAGGATCAACAAGCGTATTTAGTATAACAGATAGGCTGCCTAATGCAGGTTTGGGATGCCCTGCGGCCTGGTGGTTTTTTTGTTAAAGGCAGACCAAAAACCAATTCAAAATGCAATACTTTGTTTAAGCAGAGGAAAGATCAACAAGCGTATTTAGTATAACAGATAGGCTGCCTAATGCAGGTTTGGGATGCCCTGCGGCCTGGTGTTTTTTTTGTTAAAGGCAGACCAAAAACCAATTCAAAATGCAATACTTTGTTTAAGCAGAGGAAGGATCAACAAGCGTATTTAGTATAACAGGCTGCCAAGTGCAAGTTTGGGATGCCCTGCGGCCTTGTGTTTTTTTTGTTAAAGGCAGACCAAAAACCAATTCAAAATGCAATACTTTGATTAAGCTGAGAAAGGATCAACAAGCGTATTTAGTATAACAGATAGGCTGCCTAATGCAGGTTTGGGATGCCCTGCGGCCTGGTGTTTTTTTTGTTAAAGGCAGACCAAAAACCAATTCAAAATGCAATACTTTGTTTAAGCAGAGGAAGGATCAACAAGCGTATTTAGTATAACAGATAGGCTGCCTAATGCAGGTTTGGGATGCCCTGCGGCCTGGTGTTTTTTTTGTTAAAGGCAGACCAAAAACCAATTCAAAATGCAATACTTTGTTTAAGCAGAGGAAGGATCAACAAGCATATTTAGTATAACAGGCTGCCAAGTGCCGATTTGGGATGCCCTGCGGCCTGATGTTTTTTTTGTTAAAGGCAGACCAAAAACCAATTCAAAATGCAATACTTTGATTAAGCTGAGAAAGGATCAACAAGCGTATTTAGTATAACAGATAGGCTGCCTAATGCAGGTTTGGGATGCCCTGCGGCCTGGTGTTTTTTTTTGTTAAAGGCAGACCAAAAACCAGTTCAAAATGCAATACTTTGTTTAAGCAGAGGAAGGATCAACAAGCGTATTTAGTATAACAGATAGGCTGCCTAATGCAGGTTTGGGATGCCCTGCGGCCTGGTGTTTTTTTTGTTAAAGGCAGACCAAAAACCAATTCAAAATGCAATACTTTGTTTAAGCAGAGGAAGGATCAACAAGCGTATTTAGTATAACAGGCTGCCAAGTGCAAGTTTGGGATGCCCTGCGGCCTTGTGTTTTTTTTGTTAAAGGCAGACCAAAAACCAATTCAAAATGCAATACTTTGATTAAGCTGAGAAAGGATCAACAAGCGTATTTAGTATAACAGATAGGCTGCCTAATGCAGGTTTGGGATGCCCTGCGGCCTGGTGTTTTTTTTTGTTAAAGGCAGACCAAAAACCAGTTCAAAATGCAATACTTTGTTTAAGCAGAGGAAGGATCAACAAGCGTATTTAGTATAACAGATAGGCTGCCTAATGCAGGTTTGGGATGCCCTGCGGCCTGGTGTTTTTTTTGTTAAAGGCAGACCAAAAACCAATTCAAAATGCAATACTTTGTTTAAGCAGAGGAAGGATCAACAAGCATATTTAGTATAACAGATAGGCTGCCAAGTGCAGGTTTGGGATGCCCTGCGGCCTGGTGTTTTTTTGGTTAAAGGCAGACCAAAAACCAATTCAAAATGCAATACTTTGATTAAGCTGAGGAAGTATCAACAAGCGTGTTTAGTATAACAGGCTGCCAAGTGCAAGTTTGGGATGCCCTGCGGCCTTGTGTTTTTTTTGTTAAAGGCAGACCAAAAACCAATTCAAAATGCAATACTTTGATTAAGCTGAGAAAGGATCAACAAGCGTATTTAGTATAACAGATAGGCTGCCTAATGCAGGTTTGGGATGCCCTGCGGCCTGGTGGTTTTTTTGTTAAAGGCAGACCAAAAACCAATTCAAAATGCAATACTTTGTTTAAGCAGAGGAAAGATCAACAAGCGTATTTAGTATAACAGATAGGCTGCCTAATGCAGGTTTGGGATGCCCTGCGGCCTGGTGTTTTTTTTGTTAAAGGCAGACCAAAAACCAATTCAAAATGCAATACTTTGTTTAAGCAGAGGAAGGATCAACAAGCGTATTTAGTATAACAGGCTGCCAAGTGCAAGTTTGGGATGCCCTGCGGCCTTGTGTTTTTTTTGTTAAAGGCAGACCAAAAACCAATTCAAAATGCAATACTTTGATTAAGCTGAGAAAGGATCAACAAGCGTATTTAGTATAACAGATAGGCTGCCTAATGCAGGTTTGGGATGCCCTGCGGCCTGGTGTTTTTTTTGTTAAAGGCAGACCAAAAACCAATTCAAAATGCAATACTTTGTTTAAGCAGAGGAAGGATCAACAAGCGTATTTAGTATAACAGATAGGCTGCCTAATGCAGGTTTGGGATGCCCTGCGGCCTGGTGTTTTTTTTGTTAAAGGCAGACCAAAAACCAATTCAAAATGCAATACTTTGTTTAAGCAGAGGAAGGATCAACAAGCATATTTAGTATAACAGGCTGCCAAGTGCCGATTTGGGATGCCCTGCGGCCTGATGTTTTTTTTGTTAAAGGCAGACCAAAAACCAATTCAAAATGCAATACTTTGATTAAGCTGAGGAAGTATCAACAAGCGTATTTAGTATAACAGGCTGCCAAGTGCAAGTTTGGGATGCCCTGCGGCCTTGTGTTTTTTTTGTTAAAGGCAGACCAAAAACCAATTCAAAATGCAATACTTTGATTAAGCTGAGAAAGGATCAACAAGCGTATTTAGTATAACAGATAGGCTGCCTAATGCAGGTTTGGGATGCCCTGCGGCCTGGTGGTTTTTTTGTTAAAGGCAGACCAAAAACCAATTCAAAATGCAATACTTTGTTTAAGCAGAGGAAGGATCAACAAGCGTATTTAGTATAACAGATAGGCTGCCTAATGCAGGTTTGGGATGCCCTGCGGCCTGGTGTTTTTTTTGTTAAAGGCAGACCAAAAACCAATTCAAAATGCAATACTTTGTTTAAGCAGAGGAAGGATCAACAAGCGTATTTAGTATAACAGGCTGCCAAGTGCAAGTTTGGGATGCCCTGCGGCCTTGTGTTTTTTTTGTTAAAGGCAGACCAAAAACCAATTCAAAATGCAATACTTTGATTAAGCTGAGAAAGGATCAACAAGCGTATTTAGTATAACAGATAGGCTGCCTAATGCAGGTTTGGGATGCCCTGCGGCCTGGTGTTTTTTTTGTTAAAGGCAGACCAAAAACCAATTCAAAATGCAATACTTTGTTTAAGCAGAGGAAGGATCAACAAGCATATTTAGTATAACAGGCTGCCAAGTGCGGATTTGGGATGCCCTGTGGCCTGATGTTTTTTTTGTTAAAGGCAGACCAAAAACCAATTCAAAATGCAATACTTTGATTAAGCTGAGAAAGGATCAACAAGCGTATTTAGTATAACAGATAGGCTGCCTAATGCAGGTTTGGGATGCCCTGCGGCCTGGTGGTTTTTTTGTTAAAGGCAGACCAAAAACCAATTCAAAATGCAATACTTTGATTAAGCTGAGAAAGGATCAACAAGCGTATTTAGTATAACAGATAGGCTGCCTAATGCAGGTTTGGGATGCCCTGCGGCCTGGTGGTTTTTTTGTTAAAGGCAGACCAAAAACCAATTCAAAATGCAATACTTTGTTTAAGCAGAGGAAGGATCAACAAGCGTATTTAGTATAACAGATAGGCTGCCTAATGCAGGTTTGGGATGCCCTGCGGCCTGGTGTTTTTTTTGTTAAAGGCAGACCAAAAACCAATTCAAAATGCAATACTTTGTTTAAGCAGAGGAAGGATCAACAAGCGTATTTAGTATAACAGGCTGCCAAGTGCAAGTTTGGGATGCCCTGCGGCCTGGTGTTTTTTTTGTTAAAGGCAGACCAAAAACCAATTCAAAATGCAATACTTTGATTAAGCTGAGGAAGGATCAACAAGCGTATTTAGTATAACAGATAGGCTGCCTAATGCAGGTTTGGGATACCCTGCGGCCTGGTGTTTTTTTTGTTAAAGGCAGACCAAAAACCAATTCAAAATGCAATACTTTGATTAAGCTGAGGAAGTATCAACAAGCGTATTTAGTATTACAGGCTGCCAAGTGCAAATTTGGGATGCCCTGCGGCCTGGTGTTTTTTTTGTTAAAGGCAGACCAAAATCCAATTCAAAATGCAATACTTTGTTTAAGCAGAGGAAGGATCAACAAGCGTATTTAGTATAACAGATAGGCTGCCAAGTGCAGGTTTGGGATGCCCTGCGGCCTGTTGTTTTTTCTGTTAAAGGCAGACCAAAAACCAATTCAAAATGCAATACTTTGATTAAGCTGAGGAAGGATCGACAAGCTTATTTAGTATAACAGATAGGCTGCCTAATGCAGGTTTGGGATGCCCTGCGGCCTGGTGTTTTTTTGCTAAAGGCAGACCAAAAACCAATTCAAAATGCAATACTTTGTTTAAGCAGAGGAAGGATCAACAAGCGTATTTAGTATAACAGATAGGCTGCCAAGTGCAGGTTTGGGATGCCCTGCGGCATGGTGTTTTTTTTGTTAAAGGCAGACCAAAAACCAAATAAAAATATAATACTTTGATTGATTTGAAGAAGTATCAACAATCGTATTTAGTATAACATATAGGCTGCCTAATGCAGGTTTGGGATGCCCTGCGGCCTGGTGTTTTTTTTGTTAAAGGCAGACCAAAAACCAATTCAAAATGCAATACTTTGATTAAGCTGAGGAAGGATCAACAAGCGTATTTAGTAATACAGGCTGCCAAGTGCAAATTTGGGATGCCCTGCGGCCTGGTGTTTTTTTTGTTAAAGGCAGACCAAAAACCAATTCAAAATGCAATACTTTGATTAAGCTGAGAAAGGATCAACAAGCGTATTTAGTATAACAGATAGGCTGCCTAATGCAGGTTTGGGATGCCCTGCGGCCTGGTGGTTTTTTTGTTAAAGGCAGACCAAAAACCAATTCAAAATGCAATACTTTGATTAAGCTGAGAAAGGATCAACAAGCGTATTTAGTATAACAGATAGGCTGCCTAATGCAGGTTTGGGATGCCCTGCGGCCTGGTGGTTTTTTTGTTAAAGGCAGACCAAAAACCAATTCAAAATGCAATACTTTGTTTAAGCAGAGGAAGGATCAACAAGCGTATTTAGTATAACAGATAGGCTGCCTAATGCAGGTTTGGGATGCCCTGCGGCCTGGTGTTTTTTTTGTTAAAGGCAGACCAAAAACCAATTCAAAATGCAATACTTTGTTTAAGCAGAGGAAGGATCAACAAGCGTATTTAGTATAACAGGCTGCCAAGTGCAAGTTTGGGATGCCCTGCGGCCTTGTGTTTTTTTTGTTAAAGGCAGACCAAAAACCAATTCAAAATGCAATACTTTGATTAAGCTGAGAAAGGATCAACAAGCGTATTTAGTATAACAGATAGGCTGCCTAATGCAGGTTTGGGATGCCCTGCGGCCTGGTGTTTTTTTTTGTTAAAGGCAGACCAAAAACCAGTTCAAAATGCAATACTTTGTTTAAGCAGAGGAAGGATCAACAAGCGTATTTAGTATAACAGATAGGCTGCCTAATGCAGGTTTGGGATGCCCTGCGGCCTGGTGTTTTTTTTGTTAAAGGCAGACCAAAAACCAATTCAAAATGCAATACTTTGTTTAAGCAGAGGAAGGATCAACAAGCATATTTAGTATAACAGATAGGCTGCCAAGTGCAGGTTTGGGATGCCCTGCGGCCTGGTGTTTTTTTGGTTAAAGGCAGACCAAAAACCAATTCAAAATGCAATACTTTGATTAAGCTGAGGAAGTATCAACAAGCGTGTTTAGTATAACAGGCTGCCAAGTGCAAGTTTGGGATGCCCTGCGGCCTTGTGTTTTTTTTGTTAAAGGCAGACCAAAAACCAATTCAAAATGCAATACTTTGATTAAGCTGAGAAAGGATCAACAAGCGTATTTAGTATAACAGATAGGCTGCCTAATGCAGGTTTGGGATGCCCTGCGGCCTGGTGGTTTTTTTGTTAAAGGCAGACCAAAAACCAATTCAAAATGCAATACTTTGTTTAAGCAGAGGAAAGATCAACAAGCGTATTTAGTATAACAGATAGGCTGCCTAATGCAGGTTTGGGATGCCCTGCAGCCTGGTGTTTTTTTTGTTAAAGGCAGACCAAAAACCAATTCAAAATGCAATACTTTGTTTAAGCAGAGGAAGGATCAACAAGCGTATTTAGTATAACAGGCTGCCAAGTGCAAGTTTGGGATGCCCTGCGGCCTTGTGTTTTTTTTGTTAAAGGCAGACCAAAAACCAATTCAAAATGCAATACTTTGATTAAGCTGAGAAAGGATCAACAAGCGTATTTAGTATAACAGATAGGCTGCCTAATGCAGGTTTGGGATGCCCTGCGGCCTGGTGTTTTTTTTGTTAAAGGCAGACCAAAAACCAATTCAAAATGCAATACTTTGTTTAAGCAGAGGAAGGATCAACAAGCGTATTTAGTATAACAGATAGGCTGCCTAATGCAGGTTTGGGATGCCCTGCGGCCTGGTGTTTTTTTTGTTAAAGGCAGACCAAAAACCAATTCAAAATGCAATACTTTGTTTAAGCAGAGGAAGGATCAACAAGCATATTTAGTATAACAGGCTGCCAAGTGCCGATTTGGGATGCCCTGCGGCCTGATGTTTTTTTTGTTAAAGGCAGACCAAAAACCAATTCAAAATGCAATACTTTGATTAAGCTGAGGAAGTATCAACAAGCGTATTTAGTATAACAGGCTGCCAAGTGCAAGTTTGGGATGCCCTGCGGCCTTGTGTTTTTTTTGTTAAAGGCAGACCAAAAACCAATTCAAAATGCAATACTTTGATTAAGCTGAGAAAGGATCAACAAGCGTATTTAGTATAACAGATAGGCTGCCTAATGCAGGTTTGGGATGCCCTGCGGCCTGGTGGTTTTTTTGTTAAAGGCAGACCAAAAACCAATTCAAAATGCAATACTTTGTTTAAGCAGAGGAAGGATCAACAAGCGTATTTAGTATAACAGATAGGCTGCCTAATGCAGGTTTGGGATGCCCTGCGGCCTGGTGTTTTTTTTGTTAAAGGCAGACCAAAAACCAATTCAAAATGCAATACTTTGTTTAAGCAGAGGAAGGATCAACAAGCGTATTTAGTATAACAGGCTGCCAAGTGCAAGTTTGGGATGCCCTGCGGCCTTGTGTTTTTTTTGTTAAAGGCAGACCAAAAACCAATTCAAAATGCAATACTTTGATTAAGCTGAGAAAGGATCAACAAGCGTATTTAGTATAACAGATAGGCTGCCTAATGCAGGTTTGGGATGCCCTGCGGCCTGGTGTTTTTTTTGTTAAAGGCAGACCAAAAACCAATTCAAAATGCAATACTTTGTTTAAGCAGAGGAAGGATCAACAAGCATATTTAGTATAACAGGCTGCCAAGTGCGGATTTGGGATGCCCTGTGGCCTGATGTTTTTTTTGTTAAAGGCAGACCAAAAACCAATTCAAAATGCAATACTTTGATTAAGCTGAGAAAGGATCAACAAGCGTATTTAGTATAACAGATAGGCTGCCTAATGCAGGTTTGGGATGCCCTGCGGCCTGGTGGTTTTTTTGTTAAAGGCAGACCAAAAACCAATTCAAAATGCAATACTTTGATTAAGCTGAGAAAGGATCAACAAGCGTATTTAGTATAACAGATAGGCTGCCTAATGCAGGTTTGGGATGCCCTGCGGCCTGGTGGTTTTTTTGTTAAAGGCAGACCAAAAACCAATTCAAAATGCAATACTTTGTTTAAGCAGAGGAAGGATCAACAAGCGTATTTAGTATAACAGATAGGCTGCCTAATGCAGGTTTGGGATGCCCTGCGGCCTGGTGTTTTTTTTGTTAAAGGCAGACCAAAAACCAATTCAAAATGCAATACTTTGTTTAAGCAGAGGAAGGATCAACAAGCGTATTTAGTATAACAGGCTGCCAAGTGCAAGTTTGGGATGCCCTGCGGCCTTGTGTTTTTTTTGTTAAAGGCAGACCAAAAACCAATTCAAAATGCAATACTTTGATTAAGCTGAGAAAGGATCAACAAGCGTATTTAGTATAACAGATAGGCTGCCTAATGCAGGTTTGGGATGCCCTGCGGCCTGGTGGTTTTTTTGTTAAAGGCAGACCAAAAACCAATTCAAAATGCAATACTTTGTTTAAGCAGAGGAAGGATCAACAAGCGTATTTAGTATAACAGATAGGCTGCCTAATGCAGGTTTGGGATGCCCTGCGGCCTGGTGTTTTTTTTGTTAAAGGCAGACCAAAAACCAATTCAAAATGCAATACTTTGTTTAAGCAGAGGAAGGATCAACAAGCGTATTTAGTATAACAGGCTGCCAAGTGCAAGTTTGGGATGCCCTGCGGCCTTGTGTTTTTTTTGTTAAAGGCAGACCAAAAACCAATTCAAAATGCAATACTTTGATTAAGCTGAGAAAGGATCAACAAGCGTATTTAGTATAACAGATAGGCTGCCTAATGCAGGTTTGGGATGCCCTGCGGCCTGGTGTTTTTTTTGTTAAAGGCAGACCAAAAACCAATTCAAAATGCAATACTTTGTTTAAGCAGAGGAAGGATCAACAAGCATATTTAGTATAACAGGCTGCCAAGTGCGGATTTGGGATGCCCTGTGGCCTGATGTTTTTTTTGTTAAAGGCAGACCAAAAACCAATTCAAAATGCAATACTTTGATTAAGCTGAGAAAGGATCAACAAGCGTATTTAGTATAACAGATAGGCTGCCTAATGCAGGTTTGGGATGCCCTGCGGCCTGGTGGTTTTTTTGTTAAAGGCAGACCAAAAACCAATTCAAAATGCAATACTTTGATTAAGCTGAGAAAGGATCAACAAGCGTATTTAGTATAACAGATAGGCTGCCTAATGCAGGTTTGGGATGCCCTGCGGCCTGGTGGTTTTTTTGTTAAAGGCAGACCAAAAACCAATTCAAAATGCAATACTTTGTTTAAGCAGAGGAAGGATCAACAAGCGTATTTAGTATAACAGATAGGCTGCCTAATGCAGGTTTGGGATGCCCTGCGGCCTGGTGTTTTTTTTGTTAAAGGCAGACCAAAAACCAATTCAAAATGCAATACTTTGTTTAAGCAGAGGAAGGATCAACAAGCGTATTTAGTATAACAGGCTGCCAAGTGCAAGTTTGGGATGCCCTGCGGCCTTGTGTTTTTTTTGTTAAAGGCAGACCAAAAACCAATTCAAAATGCAATACTTTGATTAAGCTGAGAAAGGATCAACAAGCGTATTTAGTATAACAGATAGGCTGCCTAATGCAGGTTTGGGATGCCCTGCGGCCTGGTGTTTTTTTTTGTTAAAGGCAGACCAAAAACCAGTTCAAAATGCAATACTTTGTTTAAGCAGAGGAAGGATCAACAAGCGTATTTAGTATAACAGATAGGCTGCCTAATGCAGGTTTGGGATGCCCTGCGGCCTGGTGTTTTTTTTGTTAAAGGCAGACCAAAAACCAATTCAAAATGCAATACTTTGTTTAAGCAGAGGAAGGATCAACAAGCGTATTTAGTATAACAGATAGGCTGCCAAGTGCAGGTTTGGGATGCCCTGCGGCCTGGTGTTTTTTTGGTTGAAGGCAGACCAAAAACCAATTCAAAATGCAATACTTTGATTAAGCTGAGGAAGTATCAACAAGCGTGTTTAGTATAACAGGCTGCCAAGTGCAAGTTTGGGATGCCCTGCGGCCTTGTGTTTTTTTTGTTAAAGGCAGACCAAAAACCAATTCAAAATGCAATACTTTGATTAAGCTGAGAAAGGATCAACAAGCGTATTTAGTATAACAGATAGGCTGCCTAATGCAGGTTTGGGATGCCCTGCGGCCTGGTGGTTTTTTTGTTAAAGGCAGACCAAAAACCAATTCAAAATGCAATACTTTGTTTAAGCAGAGGAAAGATCAACAAGCGTATTTAGTATAACAGATAGGCTGCCTAAAGCAGGTTTGGGATGCCCTGCGGCCTGGTGTTTTTTTTGTTAAAGGCAGACCAAAAACCAATTCAAAATGCAATACTTTGTTTAAGCAGAGGAAGGATCAACAAGCGTATTTAGTATAACAGGCTGCCAAGTGCAAGTTTGGGATGCCCTGCGGCCTTGTGTTTTTTTTGTTAAAGGCAGACCAAAAACCAATTCAAAATGCAATACTTTGATTAAGCTGAGAAAGGATCAACAAGCGTATTTAGTATAACAGATAGGCTGCCTAATGCAGGTTTGGGATGCCCTGCGGCCTGGTGTTTTTTTTGTTAAAGGCAGACCAAAAACCAATTCAAAATGCAATACTTTGTTTAAGCAGAGGAAGGATCAACAAGCGTATTTAGTATAACAGATAGGCTGCCTAATGCAGGTTTGGGATGCCCTGCGGCCTGGTGTTTTTTTTGTTAAAGGCAGACCAAAAACCAATTCAAAATGCAATACTTTGTTTAAGCAGAGGAAGGATCAACAAGCATATTTAGTATAACAGGCTGCCAAGTGCCGATTTGGGATGCCCTGCGGCCTGATGTTTTTTTTGTTAAAGGCAGACCAAAAACCAATTCAAAATGCAATACTTTGATTAAGCTGAGGAAGTATCAACAAGCGTATTTAGTATAACAGGCTGCCAAGTGCAAGTTTGGGATGCCCTGCGGCCTTGTGTTTTTTTTGTTAAAGGCAGACCAAAAACCAATTCAAAATGCAATACTTTGATTAAGCTGAGAAAGGATCAACAAGCGTATTTAGTATAACAGATAGGCTGCCTAATGCAGGTTTGGGATGCCCTGCGGCCTGGTGGTTTTTTTGTTAAAGGCAGACCAAAAACCAATTCAAAATGCAATACTTTGTTTAAGCAGAGGAAGGATCAACAAGCGTATTTAGTATAACAGATAGGCTGCCTAATGCAGGTTTGGGATGCCCTGCGGCCTGGTGTTTTTTTTGTTAAAGGCAGACCAAAAACCAATTCAAAATGCAATACTTTGTTTAAGCAGAGGAAGGATCAACAAGCGTATTTAGTATAACAGGCTGCCAAGTGCAAGTTTGGGATGCCCTGCGGCCTTGTGTTTTTTTTGTTAAAGGCAGACCAAAAACCAATTCAAAATGCAATACTTTGATTAAGCTGAGAAAGGATCAACAAGCGTATTTAGTATAACAGATAGGCTGCCTAATGCAGGTTTGGGATGCCCTGCGGCCTGGTGTTTTTTTTGTTAAAGGCAGACCAAAAACCAATTCAAAATGCAATACTTTGTTTAAGCAGAGGAAGGATCAACAAGCATATTTAGTATAACAGGCTGCCAAGTGCGGATTTGGGATGCCCTGTGGCCTGATGTTTTTTTTGTTAAAGGCAGACCAAAAACCAATTCAAAATGCAATACTTTGATTAAGCTGAGAAAGGATCAACAAGCGTATTTAGTATAACAGATAGGCTGCCTAATGCAGGTTTGGGATGCCCTGCGGCCTGGTGGTTTTTTTGTTAAAGGCAGACCAAAAACCAATTCAAAATGCAATACTTTGATTAAGCTGAGAAAGGATCAACAAGCGTATTTAGTATAACAGATAGGCTGCCTAATGCAGGTTTGGGATGCCCTGCGGCCTGGTGGTTTTTTTGTTAAAGGCAGACCAAAAACCAATTCAAAATGCAATACTTTGTTTAAGCAGAGGAAGGATCAACAAGCGTATTTAGTATAACAGATAGGCTGCCTAATGCAGGTTTGGGATGCCCTGCGGCCTGGTGTTTTTTTTGTTAAAGGCAGACCAAAAACCAATTCAAAATGCAATACTTTGTTTAAGCAGAGGAAGGATCAACAAGCGTATTTAGTATAACAGGCTGCCAAGTGCAAGTTTGGGATGCCCTGCGGCCTTGTGTTTTTTTTGTTAAAGGCAGACCAAAAACCAATTCAAAATGCAATACTTTGATTAAGCTGAGAAAGGATCAACAAGCGTATTTAGTATAACAGATAGGCTGCCTAATGCAGGTTTGGGATGCCCTGCGGCCTGGTGTTTTTTTTGTTAAAGGCAGACCAAAAACCAATTCAAAATGCAATACTTTGTTTAAGCAGAGGAAGGATCAACAAGCATATTTAGTATAACAGGCTGCCAAGTGCGGATTTGGGATGCCCTGTGGCCTGATGTTTTTTTTGTTAAAGGCAGACCAAAAACCAATTCAAAATGCAATACTTTGATTAAGCTGAGAAAGGATCAACAAGCGTATTTAGTATAACAGATAGGCTGCCTAATGCAGGTTTGGGATGCCCTGCGGCCTGGTGGTTTTTTTGTTAAAGGCAGACCAAAAACCAATTCAAAATGCAATACTTTGATTAAGCTGAGAAAGGATCAACAAGCGTATTTAGTATAACAGATAGGCTGCCTAATGCAGGTTTGGGATGCCCTGCGGCCTGGTGGTTTTTTTGTTAAAGGCAGACCAAAAACCAATTCAAAATGCAATACTTTGTTTAAGCAGAGGAAGGATCAACAAGCGTATTTAGTATAACAGATAGGCTGCCTAATGCAGGTTTGGGATGCCCTGCGGCCTGGTGTTTTTTTTGTTAAAGGCAGACCAAAAACCAATTCAAAATGCAATACTTTGTTTAAGCAGAGGAAGGATCAACAAGCGTATTTAGTATAACAGGCTGCCAAGTGCAAGTTTGGGATGCCCTGCGGCCTTGTGTTTTTTTTGTTAAAGGCAGACCAAAAACCAATTCAAAATGCAATACTTTGATTAAGCTGAGAAAGGATCAACAAGCGTATTTAGTATAACAGATAGGCTGCCTAATGCAGGTTTGGGATGCCCTGCGGCCTGGTGTTTTTTTTTGTTAAAGGCAGACCAAAAACCAGTTCAAAATGCAATACTTTGTTTAAGCAGAGGAAGGATCAACAAGCGTATTTAGTATAACAGATAGGCTGCCTAATGCAGGTTTGGGATGCCCTGCGGCCTGGTGTTTTTTTTGTTAAAGGCAGACCAAAAACCAATTCAAAATGCAATACTTTGTTTAAGCAGAGGAAGGATCAACAAGCATATTTAGTATAACAGATAGGCTGCCAAGTGCAGGTTTGGGATGCCCTGCGGCCTGGTGTTTTTTTGGTTAAAGGCAGACCAAAAACCAATTCAAAATGCAATACTTTGATTAAGCTGAGGAAGTATCAACAAGCGTGTTTAGTATAACAGGCTGCCAAGTGCAAGTTTGGGATGCCCTGCGGCCTTGTGTTTTTTTTGTTAAAGGCAGACCAAAAACCAATTCAAAATGCAATACTTTGATTAAGCTGAGAAAGGATCAACAAGCGTATTTAGTATAACAGATAGGCTGCCTAATGCAGGTTTGGGATGCCCTGCGGCCTGGTGGTTTTTTTGTTAAAGGCAGACCAAAAACCAATTCAAAATGCAATACTTTGTTTAAGCAGAGGAAAGATCAACAAGCGTATTTAGTATAACAGATAGGCTGCCTAATGCAGGTTTGGGATGCCCTGCAGCCTGGTGTTTTTTTTGTTAAAGGCAGACCAAAAACCAATTCAAAATGCAATACTTTGTTTAAGCAGAGGAAGGATCAACAAGCGTATTTAGTATAACAGGCTGCCAAGTGCAAGTTTGGGATGCCCTGCGGCCTTGTGTTTTTTTTGTTAAAGGCAGACCAAAAACCAATTCAAAATGCAATACTTTGATTAAGCTGAGAAAGGATCAACAAGCGTATTTAGTATAACAGATAGGCTGCCTAATGCAGGTTTGGGATGCCCTGCGGCCTGGTGTTTTTTTTGTTAAAGGCAGACCAAAAACCAATTCAAAATGCAATACTTTGTTTAAGCAGAGGAAGGATCAACAAGCGTATTTAGTATAACAGATAGGCTGCCTAATGCAGGTTTGGGATGCCCTGCGGCCTGGTGTTTTTTTTGTTAAAGGCAGACCAAAAACCAATTCAAAATGCAATACTTTGTTTAAGCAGAGGAAGGATCAACAAGCATATTTAGTATAACAGGCTGCCAAGTGCCGATTTGGGATGCCCTGCGGCCTGATGTTTTTTTTGTTAAAGGCAGACCAAAAACCAATTCAAAATGCAATACTTTGATTAAGCTGAGGAAGTATCAACAAGCGTATTTAGTATAACAGGCTGCCAAGTGCAAGTTTGGGATGCCCTGCGGCCTTGTGTTTTTTTTGTTAAAGGCAGACCAAAAACCAATTCAAAATGCAATACTTTGATTAAGCTGAGAAAGGATCAACAAGCGTATTTAGTATAACAGATAGGCTGCCTAATGCAGGTTTGGGATGCCCTGCGGCCTGGTGGTTTTTTTGTTAAAGGCAGACCAAAAACCAATTCAAAATGCAATACTTTGTTTAAGCAGAGGAAGGATCAACAAGCGTATTTAGTATAACAGATAGGCTGCCTAATGCAGGTTTGGGATGCCCTGCGGCCTGGTGTTTTTTTTGTTAAAGGCAGACCAAAAACCAATTCAAAATGCAATACTTTGTTTAAGCAGAGGAAGGATCAACAAGCGTATTTAGTATAACAGGCTGCCAAGTGCAAGTTTGGGATGCCCTGCGGCCTTGTGTTTTTTTTGTTAAAGGCAGACCAAAAACCAATTCAAAATGCAATACTTTGATTAAGCTGAGAAAGGATCAACAAGCGTATTTAGTATAACAGATAGGCTGCCTAATGCAGGTTTGGGATGCCCTGCGGCCTGGTGTTTTTTTTGTTAAAGGCAGACCAAAAACCAATTCAAAATGCAATACTTTGTTTAAGCAGAGGAAGGATCAACAAGCATATTTAGTATAACAGGCTGCCAAGTGCGGATTTGGGATGCCCTGTGGCCTGATGTTTTTTTTGTTAAAGGCAGACCAAAAACCAATTCAAAATGCAATACTTTGATTAAGCTGAGAAAGGATCAACAAGCGTATTTAGTATAACAGATAGGCTGCCTAATGCAGGTTTGGGATGCCCTGCGGCCTGGTGGTTTTTTTGTTAAAGGCAGACCAAAAACCAATTCAAAATGCAATACTTTGATTAAGCTGAGAAAGGATCAACAAGCGTATTTAGTATAACAGATAGGCTGCCTAATGCAGGTTTGGGATGCCCTGCGGCCTGGTGGTTTTTTTGTTAAAGGCAGACCAAAAACCAATTCAAAATGCAATACTTTGTTTAAGCAGAGGAAGGATCAACAAGCGTATTTAGTATAACAGATAGGCTGCCTAATGCAGGTTTGGGATGCCCTGCGGCCTGGTGTTTTTTTTGTTAAAGGCAGACCAAAAACCAATTCAAAATGCAATACTTTGTTTAAGCAGAGGAAGGATCAACAAGCGTATTTAGTATAACAGGCTGCCAAGTGCAAGTTTGGGATGCCCTGCGGCCTTGTGTTTTTTTTGTTAAAGGCAGACCAAAAACCAATTCAAAATGCAATACTTTGATTAAGCTGAGAAAGGATCAACAAGCGTATTTAGTATAACAGATAGGCTGCCTAATGCAGGTTTGGGATGCCCTGCGGCCTGGTGTTTTTTTTTGTTAAAGGCAGACCAAAAACCAGTTCAAAATGCAATACTTTGTTTAAGCAGAGGAAGGATCAACAAGCGTATTTAGTATAACAGATAGGCTGCCTAATGCAGGTTTGGGATGCCCTGCGGCCTGGTGTTTTTTTTGTTAAAGGCAGACCAAAAACCAATTCAAAATGCAATACTTTGTTTAAGCAGAGGAAGGATCAACAAGCGTATTTAGTATAACAGATAGGCTGCCAAGTGCAGGTTTGGGATGCCCTGCGGCCTGGTGTTTTTTTGGTTAAAGGCAGACCAAAAACCAATTCAAAATGCAATACTTTGATTAAGCTGAGGAAGTATCAACAAGCGTGTTTAGTATAACAGGCTGCCAAGTGCAAGTTTGGGATGCCCTGCGGCCTTGTGTTTTTTTTGTTAAAGGCAGACCAAAAACCAATTCAAAATGCAATACTTTGATTAAGCTGAGAAAGGATCAACAAGCGTATTTAGTATAACAGATAGGCTGCCTAATGCAGGTTTGGGATGCCCTGCGGCCTGGTGGTTTTTTTGTTAAAGGCAGACCAAAAACCAATTCAAAATGCAATACTTTGTTTAAGCAGAGGAAAGATCAACAAGCGTATTTAGTATAACAGATAGGCTGCCTAAAGCAGGTTTGGGATGCCCTGCGGCCTGGTGTTTTTTTTGTTAAAGGCAGACCAAAAACCAATTCAAAATGCAATACTTTGTTTAAGCAGAGGAAGGATCAACAAGCGTATTTAGTATAACAGGCTGCCAAGTGCAAGTTTGGGATGCCCTGCGGCCTTGTGTTTTTTTTGTTAAAGGCAGACCAAAAACCAATTCAAAATGCAATACTTTGATTAAGCTGAGAAAGGATCAACAAGCGTATTTAGTATAACAGATAGGCTGCCTAATGCAGGTTTGGGATGCCCTGCGGCCTGGTGTTTTTTTTGTTAAAGGCAGACCAAAAACCAATTCAAAATGCAATACTTTGTTTAAGCAGAGGAAGGATCAACAAGCGTATTTAGTATAACAGATAGGCTGCCTAATGCAGGTTTGGGATGCCCTGCGGCCTGGTGTTTTTTTTGTTAAAGGCAGACCAAAAACCAATTCAAAATGCAATACTTTGTTTAAGCAGAGGAAGGATCAACAAGCATATTTAGTATAACAGGCTGCCAAGTGCCGATTTGGGATGCCCTGCGGCCTGATGTTTTTTTTGTTAAAGGCAGACCAAAAACCAATTCAAAATGCAATACTTTGATTAAGCTGAGGAAGTATCAACAAGCGTATTTAGTATAACAGGCTGCCAAGTGCAAGTTTGGGATGCCCTGCGGCCTTGTGTTTTTTTTGTTAAAGGCAGACCAAAAACCAATTCAAAATGCAATACTTTGATTAAGCTGAGAAAGGATCAACAAGCGTATTTAGTATAACAGATAGGCTGCCTAATGCAGGTTTGGGATGCCCTGCGGCCTGGTGGTTTTTTTGTTAAAGGCAGACCAAAAACCAATTCAAAATGCAATACTTTGTTTAAGCAGAGGAAGGATCAACAAGCGTATTTAGTATAACAGATAGGCTGCCTAATGCAGGTTTGGGATGCCCTGCGGCCTGGTGTTTTTTTTGTTAAAGGCAGACCAAAAACCAATTCAAAATGCAATACTTTGTTTAAGCAGAGGAAGGATCAACAAGCGTATTTAGTATAACAGGCTGCCAAGTGCAAGTTTGGGATGCCCTGCGGCCTTGTGTTTTTTTTGTTAAAGGCAGACCAAAAACCAATTCAAAATGCAATACTTTGATTAAGCTGAGAAAGGATCAACAAGCGTATTTAGTATAACAGATAGGCTGCCTAATGCAGGTTTGGGATGCCCTGCGGCCTGGTGTTTTTTTTGTTAAAGGCAGACCAAAAACCAATTCAAAATGCAATACTTTGTTTAAGCAGAGGAAGGATCAACAAGCATATTTAGTATAACAGGCTGCCAAGTGCGGATTTGGGATGCCCTGTGGCCTGATGTTTTTTTTGTTAAAGGCAGACCAAAAACCAATTCAAAATGCAATACTTTGATTAAGCTGAGAAAGGATCAACAAGCGTATTTAGTATAACAGATAGGCTGCCTAATGCAGGTTTGGGATGCCCTGCGGCCTGGTGGTTTTTTTGTTAAAGGCAGACCAAAAACCAATTCAAAATGCAATACTTTGATTAAGCTGAGAAAGGATCAACAAGCGTATTTAGTATAACAGATAGGCTGCCTAATGCAGGTTTGGGATGCCCTGCGGCCTGGTGGTTTTTTTGTTAAAGGCAGACCAAAAACCAATTCAAAATGCAATACTTTGTTTAAGCAGAGGAAGGATCAACAAGCGTATTTAGTATAACAGATAGGCTGCCTAATGCAGGTTTGGGATGCCCTGCGGCCTGGTGTTTTTTTTGTTAAAGGCAGACCAAAAACCAATTCAAAATGCAATACTTTGTTTAAGCAGAGGAAGGATCAACAAGCGTATTTAGTATAACAGGCTGCCAAGTGCAAGTTTGGGATGCCCTGCGGCCTTGTGTTTTTTTTGTTAAAGGCAGACCAAAAACCAATTCAAAATGCAATACTTTGATTAAGCTGAGAAAGGATCAACAAGCGTATTTAGTATAACAGATAGGCTGCCTAATGCAGGTTTGGGATGCCCTGCGGCCTGGTGTTTTTTTTGTTAAAGGCAGACCAAAAACCAATTCAAAATGCAATACTTTGTTTAAGCAGAGGAAGGATCAACAAGCATATTTAGTATAACAGGCTGCCAAGTGCGGATTTGGGATGCCCTGTGGCCTGATGTTTTTTTTGTTAAAGGCAGACCAAAAACCAATTCAAAATGCAATACTTTGATTAAGCTGAGAAAGGATCAACAAGCGTATTTAGTATAACAGATAGGCTGCCTAATGCAGGTTTGGGATGCCCTGCGGCCTGGTGTTTTTTTTGTTAAAGGCAGACCAAAAACCAATTCAAAATGCAATACTTTGATTAAGCTGAGAAAGGATCAACAAGCGTATTTAGTATAACAGATAGGCTGCCTAATGCAGGTTTGGGATGCCCTGCGGCCTGGTGGTTTTTTTGTTAAAGGCAGACCAAAAACCAATTCAAAATGCAATACTTTGTTTAAGCAGAGGAAGGATCAACAAGCGTATTTAGTATAACAGATAGGCTGCCTAATGCAGGTTTGGGATGCCCTGCGGCCTGGTGTTTTTTTTGTTAAAGGCAGACCAAAAACCAATTCAAAATGCAATACTTTGTTTAAGCAGAGGAAGGATCAACAAGCGTATTTAGTATAACAGGCTGCAAAGTGCAAGTTTGGGATGCCCTGCGGCCTTGTGTTTTTTTTGTTAAAGGCAGACCAAAAACCAATTCAAAATGCAATACTTTGATTAAGCTGAGAAAGGATCAACAAGCGTATTTAGTATAACAGATAGGCTGCCTAATGCAGGTTTGGGATGCCCTGCGGCCTGGTGTTTTTTTTTGTTAAAGGCAGACCAAAAACCAGTTCAAAATGCAATACTTTGTTTAAGCAGAGGAAGGATCAACAAGCGTATTTAGTATAACAGATAGGCTGCCTAATGCAGGTTTGGGATGCCCTGCGGCCTGGTGTTTTTTTTGTTAAAGGCAGACCAAAAACCAATTCAAAATGCAATACTTTGTTTAAGCAGAGGAAGGATCAACAAGCGTATTTAGTATAACAGATAGGCTGCCAAGTGCAGGTTTGGGATGCCCTGCGGCCTGGTGTTTTTTTGGTTAAAGGCAGACCAAAAACCAATTCAAAATGCAATACTTTGATTAAGCTGAGGAAGTATCAACAAGCGTGTTTAGTATAACAGGCTGCCAAGTGCAAGTTTGGGATGCCCTGCGGCCTTGTGTTTTTTTTGTTAAAGGCAGACCAAAAACCAATTCAAAATGCAATACTTTGATTAAGCTGAGAAAGGATCAACAAGCGTATTTAGTATAACAGATAGGCTGCCTAATGCAGGTTTGGGATGCCCTGCGGCCTGGTGGTTTTTTTGTTAAAGGCAGACCAAAAACCAATTCAAAATGCAATACTTTGTTTAAGCAGAGGAAAGATCAACAAGCGTATTTAGTATAACAGATAGGCTGCCTAAAGCAGGTTTGGGATGCCCTGCGGCCTGGTGTTTTTTTTGTTAAAGGCAGACCAAAAACCAATTCAAAATGCAATACTTTGTTTAAGCAGAGGAAGGATCAACAAGCGTATTTAGTATAACAGGCTGCCAAGTGCAAGTTTGGGATGCCCTGCGGCCTTGTGTTTTTTTTGTTAAAGGCAGACCAAAAACCAATTCAAAATGCAATACTTTGATTAAGCTGAGAAAGGATCAACAAGCGTATTTAGTATAACAGATAGGCTGCCTAATGCAGGTTTGGGATGCCCTGCGGCCTGGTGTTTTTTTTGTTAAAGGCAGACCAAAAACCAATTCAAAATGCAATACTTTGTTTAAGCAGAGGAAGGATCAACAAGCGTATTTAGTATAACAGATAGGCTGCCTAATGCAGGTTTGGGATGCCCTGCGGCCTGGTGTTTTTTTTGTTAAAGGCAGACCAAAAACCAATTCAAAATGCAATACTTTGTTTAAGCAGAGGAAGGATCAACAAGCATATTTAGTATAACAGGCTGCCAAGTGCCGATTTGGGATGCCCTGCGGCCTGATGTTTTTTTTGTTAAAGGCAGACCAAAAACCAATTCAAAATGCAATACTTTGATTAAGCTGAGGAAGTATCAACAAGCGTATTTAGTATAACAGGCTGCCAAGTGCAAGTTTGGGATGCCCTGCGGCCTTGTGTTTTTTTTGTTAAAGGCAGACCAAAAACCAATTCAAAATGCAATACTTTGATTAAGCTGAGAAAGGATCAACAAGCGTATTTAGTATAACAGATAGGCTGCCTAATGCAGGTTTGGGATGCCCTGCGGCCTGGTGGTTTTTTTGTTAAAGGCAGACCAAAAACCAATTCAAAATGCAATACTTTGTTTAAGCAGAGGAAGGATCAACAAGCGTATTTAGTATAACAGATAGGCTGCCTAATGCAGGTTTGGGATGCCCTGCGGCCTGGTGTTTTTTTTGTTAAAGGCAGACCAAAAACCAATTCAAAATGCAATACTTTGTTTAAGCAGAGGAAGGATCAACAAGCGTATTTAGTATAACAGGCTGCCAAGTGCAAGTTTGGGATGCCCTGCGGCCTTGTGTTTTTTTTGTTAAAGGCAGACCAAAAACCAATTCAAAATGCAATACTTTGATTAAGCTGAGAAAGGATCAACAAGCGTATTTAGTATAACAGATAGGCTGCCTAATGCAGGTTTGGGATGCCCTGCGGCCTGGTGTTTTTTTTGTTAAAGGCAGACCAAAAACCAATTCAAAATGCAATACTTTGTTTAAGCAGAGGAAGGATCAACAAGCATATTTAGTATAACAGGCTGCCAAGTGCGGATTTGGGATGCCCTGTGGCCTGATGTTTTTTTTGTTAAAGGCAGACCAAAAACCAATTCAAAATGCAATACTTTGATTAAGCTGAGAAAGGATCAACAAGCGTATTTAGTATAACAGATAGGCTGCCTAATGCAGGTTTGGGATGCCCTGCGGCCTGGTGGTTTTTTTGTTAAAGGCAGACCAAAAACCAATTCAAAATGCAATACTTTGATTAAGCTGAGAAAGGATCAACAAGCGTATTTAGTATAACAGATAGGCTGCCTAATGCAGGTTTGGGATGCCCTGCGGCCTGGTGGTTTTTTTGTTAAAGGCAGACCAAAAACCAATTCAAAATGCAATACTTTGTTTAAGCAGAGGAAGGATCAACAAGCGTATTTAGTATAACAGATAGGCTGCCTAATGCAGGTTTGGGATGCCCTGCGGCCTGGTGTTTTTTTTGTTAAAGGCAGACCAAAAACCAATTCAAAATGCAATACTTTGTTTAAGCAGAGGAAGGATCAACAAGCGTATTTAGTATAACAGGCTGCCAAGTGCAAGTTTGGGATGCCCTGCGGCCTTGTGTTTTTTTTGTTAAAGGCAGACCAAAAACCAATTCAAAATGCAATACTTTGATTAAGCTGAGAAAGGATCAACAAGCGTATTTAGTATAACAGATAGGCTGCCTAATGCAGGTTTGGGATGCCCTGCGGCCTGGTGTTTTTTTTGTTAAAGGCAGACCAAAAACCAATTCAAAATGCAATACTTTGTTTAAGCAGAGGAAGGATCAACAAGCATATTTAGTATAACAGGCTGCCAAGTGCGGATTTGGGATGCCCTGTGGCCTGATGTTTTTTTTGTTAAAGGCAGACCAAAAACCAATTCAAAATGCAATACTTTGATTAAGCTGAGAAAGGATCAACAAGCGTATTTAGTATAACAGATAGGCTGCCTAATGCAGGTTTGGGATGCCCTGCGGCCTGGTGTTTTTTTTGTTAAAGGCAGACCAAAAACCAATTCAAAATGCAATACTTTGATTAAGCTGAGAAAGGATCAACAAGCGTATTTAGTATAACAGATAGGCTGCCTAATGCAGGTTTGGGATGCCCTGCGGCCTGGTGGTTTTTTTGTTAAAGGCAGACCAAAAACCAATTCAAAATGCAATACTTTGTTTAAGCAGAGGAAGGATCAACAAGCGTATTTAGTATAACAGATAGGCTGCCTAATGCAGGTTTGGGATGCCCTGCGGCCTGGTGTTTTTTTTGTTAAAGGCAGACCAAAAACCAATTCAAAATGCAATACTTTGTTTAAGCAGAGGAAGGATCAACAAGCGTATTTAGTATAACAGGCTGCCAAGTGCAAGTTTGGGATGCCCTGCGGCCTTGTGTTTTTTTTGTTAAAGGCAGACCAAAAACCAATTCAAAATGCAATACTTTGATTAAGCTGAGAAAGGATCAACAAGCGTATTTAGTATAACAGATAGGCTGCCTAATGCAGGTTTGGGATGCCCTGCGGCCTGGTGTTTTTTTTTGTTAAAGGCAGACCAAAAACCAGTTCAAAATGCAATACTTTGTTTAAGCAGAGGAAGGATCAACAAGCGTATTTAGTATAACAGATAGGCTGCCTAATGCAGGTTTGGGATGCCCTGCGGCCTGGTGTTTTTTTGTTAAAGGCAGACCAAAAACCAATTCAAAATGCAATACTTTGTTTAAGCAGAGGAAGGATCAACAAGCGTATTTAGTATAACAGATAGGCTGCCAAGTGCAGGTTTGGGATGCCCTGCGGCCTGGTGTTTTTTTTGTTAAAGGCAGACCAAAAACCAATTCAAAATGCAATACTTTGATTAAGCTGAGGAAGGATCAACAAGCGTATTTAGTATAACAGATAGGCTGCCTAATGCAGGTTTGGGATACCCTGCGGCCTGGTGTTTTTTTTGTTAAAGGCAGACCAAAAACCAATTCAAAATGCAATACTTTGATTAAGCTGAGGAAGTATCAACAAGCGTATTTAGTATTACAGGCTGCCAAGTGCAAATTTGGGATGCCCTGCGGCCTGGTGTTTTTTTTGTTAAAGGCAGACCAAAATCCAATTCAAAATGCAATACTTTGTTTAAGCAGAGGAAGGATCAACAAGCGTATTTAGTATAACAGATAGGCTGCCAAGTGCAGGTTTGGGATGCCCTGCGGCCTGTTGTTTTTTCTGTTAAAGGCAGACCAAAAACCAATTCAAAATGCAATACTTTGATTAAGCTGAGGAAGGATCGACAAGCTTATTTAGTATAACAGATAGGCTGCCTAATGCAGGTTTGGGATGCCCTGCGGCCTGGTGTTTTTTTGCTAAAGGCAGACCAAAAACCAATTCAAAATGCAATACTTTGTTTAAGCAGAGGAAGGATCAACAAGCGTATTTAGTATAACAGATAGGCTGCCAAGTGCAGGTTTGGGATGCCCTGCGGCATGGTGTTTTTTTTGTTAAAGGCAGACCAAAAACCAAATAAAAATATAATACTTTGATTGATTTGAAGAAGTATCAACAATCGTATTTAGTATAACATATAGGCTGCCTAATGCAGGTTTGGGATACCCTGCGGCCTGGTGTTTTTTTTGTTAAAGGCAGACCAAAAACCAATTCAAAATGCAATACTTTGATTAAGCTGAGGAAGGATCAACAAGCGTATTTAGTAATACAGGCTGCCAAGTGCAAATTTGGGATGCCCTGCGGCCTGGTGTTTTTTTTGTTAAAGGCAGACCAAAAACCAATTCAAAATGCAATACTTTGATTAAGCTGAGAAAGGATCAACAAGCGTATTTAGTATAACAGATAGGCTGCCTAATGCAGGTTTGGGATGCCCTGCGGCCTGGTGGTTTTTTTGTTAAAGGCAGACCAAAAACCAATTCAAAATGCAATACTTTGTTTAAGCAGAGGAAGGATCAACAAGCGTATTTAGTATAACAGATAGGCTGCCTAATGCAGGTTTGGGATGCCCTGCGGCCTGGTGTTTTTTTTGTTAAAGGCAGACCAAAAACCAATTCAAAATGCAATACTTTGTTTAAGCAGAGGAAGGATCAACAAGCGTATTTAGTATAACAGGCTGCCAAGTGCAAGTTTGGGATGCCCTGCAGCCTTGTGTTTTTTTTGTTAAAGGCAGACCAAAAACCAATTCAAAATGCAATACTTTGATTAAGCTGAGAAAGGATCAACAAGCGTATTTAGTATAACAGATAGGCTGCCTAATGCAGGTTTGGGATGCCCTGCGGCCTGATGTTTTTTTTTGTTAAAGGCAGACCAAAAACCAATTCAAAATGCAATACTTTGTTTAAGCAGAGGAAGGATCAACAAGCGTATTTAGTATAACAGATAGGCTGCCTAATGCAGGTTTGGGATGCCCTGCGGCATGGTTTTTTTTTGTTAAAGGCAGACCAAAAACCAATTCAAAATGCAATACTTTGTTTAAGCAGAGGAAGGATCAACAAGCATATTTAGTATAACAGGCTGCCAAGTGCCGATTTGGGATGCCCTGCGGCCTGATGTTTTTTTTGTTAAAGGCAGACCAAAAACCAATTCAAAATGCAATACTTTGATTAAGCTGAGGAAGTATCAACAAGCGTGTTTAGTATAACAGGCTGCCAAGTGCAAGTTTGGGATGCCCTGCGGCCTTGTGTTTATTTTGTTAAAGGCAGACCAAAAACCAATTCAAAATGCAATACTTTGATTAAGCTGAGAAAGGATCAACAAGCGTATTTAGTATAACAGATAGGCTGCCTAATGCAGGTTTGGGATGCCCTGCGGCCTGGTGGTTTTTTTGTTAAAGGCAGACCAAAAACCAATTCAAAATGCAATACTTTGTTTAAGCAGAGGAAGGATCAACAAGCGTATTTAGTATAACAGATAGGCTGCCTAATGCAGGTTTGGGATGCCCTGCGGCCTGGTGTTTTTTTTGTTAAAGGCAGACCAAAAACCAATTCAAAATGCAATACTTTGTTTAAGCAGAGGAAGGATCAACAAGCGTATTTAGTATAACAGGCTGCCAAGTGCAAGTTTGGGATGCCCTGCGGCCTTGTGTTTTTTTTGTTAAAGGCAGACCAAAAACCATTTCAAAATGCAATACTTTGATTAAGCTGAGAAAGGATCAACAAGCGTATTTAGTATAACAGATAGGCTGCCTAATGCAGGTTTGGGATGCCCTGCGGCCTGGTGTTTTTTTTTGTTAAAGGCAGACCAAAAACCAATTCAAAATGCAATACTTTGTTTAAGCAGAGGAAGGATCAACAAGCGTATTTAGTATAACGGATAGGCTGCCTAATGCAGGTTTGGGATGCCCTGCGGCCTGGTGTTTTTTTGTTAAAGGCAGACCAAAAACCAATTCAAAATGCAATACTTTGTTTAAGCAGAGGAAGGATCAACAAGCGTTTTTAGTATAACAGGCTGCCAAGTGCCGGTTTGGGATGCCCTGCGGCCTGATGTTTTTTTTGTTAAAGGCAGACCAAAAACCAATTCAAAATGCAATACTTTGATTAAGCTGAGGAAGTATCAACAAGCGTATTTAGTATAACAGGCTGCCAAGTGCAAGTTTGGGATGCCCTGCGGCCTGGTGTTTTTTTTGTTAAAGGCAGACCAAAAACCAATTCAAAATGCAATACTTTGATTAAGCTGAGGAAGGATCGACAAGCTTATTTAGTATAACAGATAGGCTGCCTAATGCAGGTTTGGGATGCCCTGCAGCCTGGTGTTTTTTTGCTAAAGGCAGACCAAAAACCAATTCAAAATGCAATACGTTGTTTAAGCAGAGGAAGGATCAACAAGCGTATTTAGTATAACAGATAGGCTGCCAAGTGCAGGTTTGAGATGCCCTGCGGCATGGTGTTTTTTTTGTTAAAGGCAGACCAAAAACCCAATAAAAATATAATACTTTGATTGATTTGAAGAAGGATCAACAATCGTCTTTAGTATAACATATAGGCTGCCTAATGCAGGTTTGGGATACCCTGCGGCCTGGTGTTTTTTTTGTTAAAGGCAGACCAAAAACCAATTCAAAATGCAATACTTTGATTAAGCTGAGGAAGTATCAACAAGCGTATTTAGTATTACAGGCTGCCAAGTGCAAATTTGGGATGCCCTGCGGCCTGGTGTTTTTTTTGTTAAAGGCAGACCAAAATCCAATTCAAAATGCAATACTTTGATTAAGCTGAGAAAGGATCAACAAGCGTATTTAGTATAACAGGCTGCCTAATGCAGGTTTGGGATGCCCTGCGGCCTGGTGTTTTTTCTGTTAAAGGCAGACCAAAAACCAATTCAAAATGCAATACTTTGATTAAGCTGAGGAAGGATCGACAAGCTTATTTAGTATAACAGATAGGCTGCCTAATGCAGGTTTGGGATGCCCTGCGGCCTGGTGTTTTTTTGCTAAAGGCAGACCAAAAACCAATTCAAAATGCAATACGTTGTTTAAGCAGAGGAAGGATCAACAAGCGTATTTAGTATAACAGATAGGCTGCCAAGTGCAGGTTTGGGATGCCCTGCGGCATGGTGTTTTTTTGTTAAAGGCAGACCAAAAACCAAATAAAAATATAATACTTTGATTGATTTGAAGAAGGATCAACAATCGTATTTAGTATAACATATAGGCTGCCTAATGCAGGTTTGGGATACCCTGCGGCCTGGTGTTTTTTTTGTTAAAGGCAGACCAAAAACCAATTCAAAATGCAATACTTTGATTAAGCTGAGGAAGTATCAACAAGCGTATTTAGTATTACAGGCTGCCAAGTGCAAATTTGGGATGCCCTGCGGCCTGGTGTTTTTTTTGTTAAAGGCAGACCAAAATCCAATTCAAAATGCAATACTTTGATTAAGCTGAGAAAGGATCAACAAGCGTATTTAGTATAAAAGGCTGCCTAATGCAGGTTTGGGATGCCCTGCGGCCTGGTGTTTTTTTTGTTAAAGGCAGACCAAAAACCAATTCAAAATGCAATACTTTGTTTAAGCAGAGGAAGGATCAACAAGCGTATTTAGTATAACAGATTGGCTGCCTAATGCAGGTTTGGGATGCCCTGCGGCCTGGTGTTTTTTTTTGTTAAAGGCAGACCAAAAACCAATTCAAAATGCAATACTTTGATTAAGCTGAGGAAGGATCAACAAGCTTATTTAGTATAACAGATAGGCTGCCTAATGCAGGTTTGGGATGCCCTGCGGCCTGGTGTTTTTTTTGTTAAAGGCAGACCAAAAACCAATTCAAAATGCAATACTTTGATTAAGCTGAGGAAGGATCAACAAGCGTATTTAGTATAACAGATAGGCTGCCTAATGCAGGTTTGGGATGCCCTGCGGCCTGGTGTTTTTTTTGTTAAAGGCAGACCAAAAACCAATTCAAAATGCAAAACTTTGATTAAGCTGAGGAAGGATCAACAAGCATATTTAGTATAACAGGCTGACTAGTGCAGGTTTGGGATGCCCTGCGGCCTGGTATTTTTTTTGTTAAAGGCAGACCAAAAACCAATTCAAAATGCAATACTTTGATTAAGCAGAGGAAGGATCAACAAGCGTATTTAGTATAACAGATAGGCTGCCTAATGCAGGTTTGGGATGCCCTGCGGCCTGGTGTTTTTTTTGTTAAAGGCAGACCAAAAACCAATTCAAAATGCAATACTTTGTTTAAGCAGAGGAAGGATCAACAAGCGTATTTAGTATAACAGGCTGCCAAGTGCAAGTTTGGGATGCCCTGCGGCCTTGTGTTTTTTTTGTTAAAGGCAGACCAAAAACCAATTCAAAATGCAATACTTTGATTAAGCTGAGAAAGGATCAACAAGCGTATTTAGTATAACAGATAGGCTGCCTAATGCAGGTTTGGGATGCCCTGCGGCCTGGTGTTTTTTTTTGTTAAAGGCAGACCAAAAACCAGTTCAAAATGCAATACTTTGTTTAAGCAGAGGAAGGATCAACAAGCGTATTTAGTATAACAGATAGGCTGCCTAATGCAGGTTTGGGATGCCCTGCGGCCTGGTGTTTTTTTGTTAAAGGCAGACCAAAAACCAATTCAAAATGCAATACTTTGTTTAAGCAGAGGAAGGATCAACAAGCGTATTTAGTATAACAGATAGGCTGCCAAGTGCAGGTTTGGGATGCCCTGCGGCCTGGTGTTTTTTTTGTTAAAGGCAGACCAAAATCCAATTCAAAATGCAATACTTTGTTTAAGCAGAGGAAGGATCAACAAGCGTATTTAGTATAACAGATAGGCTGCCAAGTGCAGGTTTGGGATGCCCTGCGGCCTGTTGTTTTTTCTGTTAAAGGCAGACCAAAAACCAATTCAAAATGCAATACTTTGATTAAGCTGAGGAAGGATCGACAAGCTTATTTAGTATAACAGATAGGCTGCCTAATGCAGGTTTGGGATGCCCTGCGGCCTGGTGTTTTTTTGCTAAAGGCAGACCAAAAACCAATTCAAAATGCAATACTTTGTTTAAGCAGAGGAAGGATCAACAAGCGTATTTAGTATAACAGATAGGCTGCCAAGTGCAGGTTTGGGATGCCCTGCGGCATGGTGTTTTTTTTGTTAAAGGCAGACCAAAAACCAAATAAAAATATAATACTTTGATTGATTTGAAGAAGTATCAACAATCGTATTTAGTATAACATATAGGCTGCCTAATGCAGGTTTGGGATACCCTGCGGCCTGGTGTTTTTTTTGTTAAAGGCAGACCAAAAACCAATTCAAAATGCAATACTTTGATTAAGCTGAGGAAGTATCAACAAGCGTATTTAGTAATACAGGCTGCCAAGTGCAAATTTGGGATGCCCTGCGGCCTGGTTTTTTTTTGTTAAAGGCAGACCAAAAACCAATTCAAAATGCAATACTTTGATTAAGCTGAGAAAGGATCAACAAGCGTATTTAGTATAACAGATAGGCTGCCTAATGCAGGTTTGGGATGCCCTGTGGCCTGGTGGTTTTTTTGTTAAAGGCAGACCAAAAACCAATTCAAAATGCAATACTTTGTTTAAGCAGAGGAAGGATCAACAAGCGTATTTAGTATAACAGATAGGCTGCCTAATGCAGGTTTGGGATGCCCTGCGGCCTGGTGTTTTTTTTTGTTAAAGGCAGACCAAAAACCAATTCAAAATGCAATACTTTGATTAAGCTGAGGAAGGATCAACAAGCTTATTTAGTATAACAGATAGGCTGCCTAATGCAGGTTTGGGATGCCCTGCGGCCTGGTGTTTTTTTTGTTAAAGGCAGACCAAAAACCAATGCAAAATGCAATAGTTTGATTAAGCTGAGGAAGGATCAACAAGCGTATTTAGTATAACAGATAGGCTGCCAAGTGCAGGTTTGGGATGCCCTGCGGCCTGGTGTTTTTTTTGTTAAAGGCAGACCAAAAACCAATTCAAAATGCAATACTTTGATTAAGCTGAGGAAGGATCAACAAGCGTATTTAGTATAACAGATAGGCTGCCTAATGCAGGTTTGGGATGCCCTGCGGCCTGGTGTTTTTTTTGTTAAAGGCAGACCAAAAACCAATTCAAAATGCAAAACTTTGATTAAGCTGAGGAAGGATCAACAAGCATATTTAGTATAACAGGCTGACTAGTGCAGGTTTGGGATGCCCTGCGGCCTGGTATTTTTTTTGTTAAAGGCAGACCAAAAACCAATTCAAAATGCAATACTTTGATTAAGCAGAGGAAGGATCAACAAGCGTATTTAGTATAACAGATAGGCTGCCTAATGCAGGTTTGGGATGCCCTGCGGCCTGGTGTTTTTTTTGTTAAAGGCAGACCAAAAACCAATTCAAAATGCAATACTTTGTTTAAGCAGAGGAAGGATCAACAAGCGTATTTAGTATAACAGGCTGCCAAGTGCAAGTTTGGGATGCCCTGCGGCCTTGTGTTTTTTTTGTTAAAGGCAGACCAAAAACCAATTCAAAATGCAATACTTTGATTAAGCTGAGAAAGGATCAACAAGCGTATTTAGTATAACAGATAGGCTGCCTAATGCAGGTTTGGGATGCCCTGCGGCCTGGTGTTTTTTTTTGTTAAAGGCAGACCAAAAACCAGTTCAAAATGCAATACTTTGTTTAAGCAGAGGAAGGATCAACAAGCGTATTTAGTATAACAGATAGGCTGCCTAATGCAGGTTTGGGATGCCCTGCGGCCTGGTGTTTTTTTGTTAAAGGCAGACCAAAAACCAATTCAAAATGCAATACTTTGTTTAAGCAGAGGAAGGATCAACAAGCGTATTTAGTATAACAGATAGGCTGCCAAGTGCAGGTTTGGGATGCCCTGCGGCCTGGTGTTTTTTTTGTTAAAGGCAGACCAAAAACCAATTCAAAATGCAATACTTTGATTAAGCTGAGGAAGGATCAACAAGCGTATTTAGTATAACAGATAGGCTGCCTAATGCAGGTTTGGGATACCCTGCGGCCTGGTGTTTTTTTTGTTAAAGGCAGACCAAAAACCAATTCAAAATGCAATACTTTGATTAAGCTGAGGAAGTATCAACAAGCGTATTTAGTATTACAGGCTGCCAAGTGCAAATTTGGGATGCCCTGCGGCCTGGTGTTTTTTTTGTTAAAGGCAGACCAAAATCCAATTCAAAATGCAATACTTTGTTTAAGCAGAGGAAGGATCAACAAGCGTATTTAGTATAACAGATAGGCTGCCAAGTGCAGGTTTGGGATGCCCTGCGGCCTGTTGTTTTTTCTGTTAAAGGCAGACCAAAAACCAATTCAAAATGCAATACTTTGATTAAGCTGAGGAAGGATCGACAAGCGTATTTAGTATAACAGATAGGCTGCCTAATGCAGGTTTGGGATGCCCTGCGGCCTGGTGTTTTTTTGCTAAAGGCAGACCAAAAACCAATTCAAAATGCAATACTTTGTTTAAGCAGAGGAAGGATCAACAAGCGTATTTAGTATAACAGATAGGCTGCCAAGTGCAGGTTTGGGATGCCCTGCGGCATGGTGTTTTTTTTGTTAAAGGCAGACCAAAAACCAAATAAAAATATAATACTTTGATTGATTTGAAGAAGTATCAACAATCGTATTTAGTATAACATATAGGCTGCCTAATGCAGGTTTGGGATACCCTGCGGCCTGGTGTTTTTTTTGTTAAAGGCAGACCAAAAACCAATTCAAAATGCAATACTTTGATTAAGCTGAGGAAGTATCAACAAGCGTATTTAGTAATACAGGCTGCCAAGTGCAAATTTGGGATGCCCTGCGGCCTGGTGTTTTTTTTGTTAAAGGCAGACCAAAAACCAATTCAAAATGCAATACTTTGATTAAGCTGAGAAAGGATCAACAAGCGTATTTAGTATAACAGATAGGCTGCCAAGTGCAGGTTTGGGATGCCCTGCGGCATGGTGTTTTTTTTGTTAAAGGCAGACCAAAAACCAATTCAAAATGCAATACTTTGTTTAAGCAGAGGAAGGATCAACAAGCGTATTTAGTATAACAGATAGGCTGCCAAGTGCAGGTTTGGGATGCCCTGCGGCCTGGTGTTTTTTTTGTTAAAGGCAGACCAAAAACCAATTCAAAATGCAATACTTTGATTAAGCTGAGGAAGGATCAACAAGCGTATTTAGTATAACAGATAGGCTGCCTAATGCAGGTTTGGGATACCCTGCGGCCTGGTGTTTTTTTTGTTAAAGGCAGACCAAAAACCAATTCAAAATGCAATACTTTGATTAAGCTGAGGAAGTATCAACAAGCGTATTTAGTATTACAGGCTGCCAAGTGCAAATTTGGGATGCCCTGCGGCCTGGTGTTTTTTTTGTTAAAGGCAGACCAAAATCCAATTCAAAATGCAATACTTTGTTTAAGCAGAGGAAGGATCAACAAGCGTATTTAGTATAACAGATAGGCTGCCAAGTGCAGGTTTGGGATGCCCTGCGGCCTGTTGTTTTTTCTGTTAAAGGCAGACCAAAAACCAATTCAAAATGCAATACTTTGATTAAGCTGAGGAAGGATCGACAAGCGTATTTAGTATAACAGATAGGCTGCCTAATGCAGGTTTGGGATGCCCTGCGGCCTGGTGTTTTTTTGCTAAAGGCAGACCAAAAACCAATTCAAAATGCAATACTTTGTTTAAGCAGAGGAAGGATCAACAAGCGTATTTAGTATAACAGATAGGCTGCCAAGTGCAGGTTTGGGATGCCCTGCGGCATGGTGTTTTTTTTGTTAAAGGCAGACCAAAAACCAAATAAAAATATAATACTTTGATTGATTTGAAGAAGTATCAACAATCGTATTTAGTATAACATATAGGCTGCCTAATGCAGGTTTGGGATACCCTGCGGCCTGGTGTTTTTTTTGTTAAAGGCAGACCAAAAACCAATTCAAAATGCAATACTTTGATTAAGCTGAGGAAGTATCAACAAGCATATTTAGTATAACAGGCTGCCAAGTGATGATTTGGGATGCCCTGCGGCCTGATGTTTTTTTGTTAAAGGCAGACCAAAAACCAATTCAAAATGCAATACTTTGATTAAGCTGAGGAAGTATCAACAAGCATATTTAGTATAACAGGCTGCCAAGTGCAAGTTTGGGATGCCCTGCGGCCTTGTGTTTATTTTGTTAAAGGCAGACCAAAAACCAATTCAAAATGCAATACTTTGATTAAGCTGAGAAAGGATCAACAAGCGTATTTAGTATAACAGATAGGCTGCCTAATGCAGGTTTGGGATGCCCTGCGGCCTGGTGGTTTTTTTGTTAAAGGCAGACCAAAAACCAATTCAAAATGCAATACTTTGTTTAAGCAGAGGAAGGATCAACAAGCGTATTTAGTATAACAGATAGGCTGCCTAATGCAGGTTTGGGATGCCCTGCGGCCTGGTGTTTTTTTTGTTAAAGGCAGACCAAAAACCAATTCAAAATGCAATACTTTGTTTAAGCAGAGGAAGGATCAACAAGCGTATTTAGTATAACAGGCTGCCAAGTGCAAGTTTGGGATGCCCTGCGGCCTTGTGTTTTTTTTGTTAAAGGCAGACCAAAAACCATTTCAAAATGCAATACTTTGATTAAGCTGAGAAAGGATCAACAAGCGTATTTAGTATAACAGATAGGCTGCCTAATGCAGGTTTGGGATGCCCTGCGGCCTGGTGTTTTTTTTTGTTAAAGGCAGACCAAAAACCAATTCAAAATGCAATACTTTGTTTAAGCAGAGGAAGGATCAACAAGCGTATTTAGTATAACAGATAGGCTGCCTAATGCAGGTTTGGGATGCCCTGCGGCCTGGTGTTTTTTTGTTAAAGGCAGACCAAAAACCAATTCAAAATGCAATACTTTGTTTAAGCAGAGGAAGGATCAACAAGCGTTTTTAGTATAACAGGCTGCCAAGTGCCGGTTTGGGATGCCCTGCGGCCTGATGTTTTTTTTGTTAAAGGCAGACCAAAAACCAATTCAAAATGCAATACTTTGATTAAGCTGAGGAAGTATCAACAAGCGTATTTAGTATAACAGGCTGCCAAGTGCAAGTTTGGGATGCCCTGCGGCCTGGTGTTTTTTTTGTTAAAGGCAGACCAAAAACCAATTCAAAATGCAATACTTTGATTAAGCTGAGGAAGGATCGACAAGCTTATTTAGTATAACAGATAGGCTGCCTAATGCAGGTTTGGGATGCCCTGCAGCCTGGTGTTTTTTTGCTAAAGGCAGACCAAAAACCAATTCAAAATGCAATACGTTGTTTAAGCAGAGGAAGGATCAACAAGCGTATTTAGTATAACAGATAGGCTGCCAAGTGCAGGTTTGGGATGCCCTGCGGCATGGTGTTTTTTTGTTAAAGGCAGACCAAAAACCCAATAAAAATATAATACTTTGAATGATTTGAAGAAGGATCAACAATCGTCTTTAGTATAACATATAGGCTGCCTAATGCAGGTTTGGGATACCCTGCGGCCTGGTGTTTTTTTTGTTAAAGGCAGACCAAAAACCAATTCAAAATGCAATACTTTGATTAAGCTGAGGAAGTATCAACAAGCGTATTTAGTATTACAGGCTGCCTAATGCAGGTTTGGGATGCCCTGCGGCCTGGTGTTTTTTCTGTTAAAGGCAGACCAAAAACCAATTCAAAATGCAATACTTTGATTAAGCTGAGGAAGGATCGACAAGCTTGTTTAGTATAACAGATAGGCTGCCTAATGCAGGTTTGGGATGCCCTGCGGCCTGGTGTTTTTTTGCTAAAGGCAGACCAAAAACCAATTCAAAATGCAATACGTTGTTTAAGCAGAGGAAGGATCAACAAGCGTATTTAGTATAACAGATAGGCTGCCAAGTGCAGGTTTGGGATGCCCTGCGGCATGGTGTTTTTTTTGTTAAAGGCAGACCAAAAACCAAATAAAAATATAATACTTTGATTGATTTGAGGAAGGATCAACAATCGTATTTAGTATAACATATAGGCTGCCTAATGCAGGTTTGGGATACCCTGCGGCCTGGTGTTTTTTTTGTTAAAGGCAGACCAAAAACCAATTCAAAATGCAATACTTTGATTAAGCTGAGGAAGTATCAACAAGCGTATTTAGTATTACAGGCTGCCAAGTGCAAATTTGGGATGCCCTGCGGCCTGGTGTTTTTTTTGTTAAAGGCAGACCAAAATCCAATTCAAAATGCAATACTTTGATTAAGCTGAGAAAGGATCAACAAGCGTATTTAGTATAAAAGGCTGCCTAATGCAGGTTTGGGATGCCCTGCGGCCTGGTGTTTTTTTTGTTAAAGGCAGACCAAAAACCAATTCAAAATGCAATACTTTGTTTAAGCAGAGGAAGGATCAAGAAGCGTATTTAGTATAACAGATTGGCTGCCTAATGCAGGTTTGGGATGCCCTCCGGCCTGGTGTTTTTTTTGTTAAAGGCAGACCAAAAACCAATTCAAAATGCAATACTTTGTTTAAGGAGAGGAAGGATCAACAAGCGTATTTAGTATAACAGATAGGCTGCCAAGTGCAGGTTTGGGATGCCCTGCGGCATGGTGTTTTTTTTGTTAAAGGCAGACCAAAAACCAAATAAAAATATAATACTTTGATTGATTTGAAGAAGGATCAACAATCGTATTTAGTATAACATATAGGCTGCCTAATGCAGGTTTGGGATACCCTGCGGCCTGGTGTTTTTTTTGTTAAAGGCAGACCAAAAACCAATTCAAAATGCAATACTTTGATTAAGCTGAGGAAGTATCAACAAGCGTATTTAGTATTACAGGCTGCCAAGTGCAAATTTGGGATGCCCTGCGGCCTGGTGTTTTTTTTGTTAAAGGCAGACCAAAATCCAATTCAAAATGCAATACTTTGATTAAGCTGAGAAAGGATCAACAAGCGTATTTAATATAAAAGGCTGCCTAATGCAGGTTTGGGATGCCCTGCGGCCTGGTGTTTTTTTTGTTAAAGGCAGACCAAAAACCAATTCAAAATGCAATACTTTGTTTAAGCAGAGGAAGGATCAACAAGCGTATTTAGTATAACAGATAGGCTGCCAAGTGCAGGTTTGGGATGCCCTGCGGCCTGGTGTTTTTTCTGTTAAAGGCAGACCAAAAACCAATTCAAAATGCAATACTTTGATTAAGCTGAGGAAGGATCAACAAGCTTATTTAGTATAACAGATAGGCTGCCTAATGCAGGTTTGGGATGCCCTGCGGCCTGGTGTTTTTTTGTTAAAGGCAGACCAAAAACCAATTCAAAATGCAATAGTTTGATTAAGCTGAGGAAGGATCAACAAGCGTATTTAGTATAACAGATAGGCTGCCAAGTGCAGGTTTGGGATGCCCTGCGGCCTGGTGTTTTTTTTGTTAAAGGCAGACCAAAAACCAATTCAAAATGCAATACTTTGATTAAGCTGAGGAAGGATCAACAAGCGTATTTAGTATAACAGATAGGCTGCCTAATGCAGGTTTGGGATGCCCTGCGGCCTGGTGTTTTTTTTGTTAAAGGCAGACCAAAAACCAATTCAAAATGCAATACTTTGATTAAGCTGAGGAAGGATCAACAATCGTATTTAGTATAACAGATTGGCTGCCTAATGCAGGTTTGGGATGCCCTGCGGCCTGGTGTTTTTTTTTGTTAGAGGCAGACCAAAAACCTATTCAAAATGCAATACTTTGATTAAGCTGAAGAAGGATCAACAAGCATATTTAGTATAACAGGCTGACTAGTGCAGGTTTGGGATGCCCTGCGGCCTGGTATTTTTTTTGTTAAAGGCAGACCAAAAACCAATTCAAAATGCAATACTTTGATTAAGCTGAGGAAGGATCAACAAGCGTGTTTAGTATAACAGATAGGCTGCCTAATGCAGGTTTGGGATGCCCTCCGGCCTGGTGTTTTTTTTGTTAAAGGCAGACCAAAAACCAATTCAAAATGCAATACTTTGTTTAAGCAGAGGAAGGATCAACAAGCGTATTTAGTATAACAGATAGGCTGCCAAGTGCAGGTTTGGGATGCCCTGCGGCCTGGTGTTTTTTTTGTTAAAGGCAGACCAAAAACCAATTCAAAATGCAATACTTTGTTTAAGCAGAGGAAGGATCAACAAGCGTATTTAGTATAACAGATAGGCTGCCAAGTGCAGGTTTGGGATGCCCTGCGGCCTGGTGTTTTTTTTTGTTAAAGGCAGAACAAAAACCAATTCAAAATGCAATACTTTGATTAAGCTGAGGAAGGATCAACAAGCGTATTTAGTATAACAGATAGGCTGCCTAATGCAGGTTTGGGATGCCCTGCAGCCTGGTGGGTTTTTTTTTAAAGGCAGACCAAAAACCAATTCAAAATGCAATACTTTGTTTAAGCAGAGGAAGGATCAACAAGCGTATTTAGTATAACAGATAGGCTGCCTAATGCAGGTTTGGGATGCCCTGCAGCCTGGTGTTTTTTTTGTTAAAGGCAGACCAAAAATCAATTCAAAATGCAATACTTTGTTTAAGCAGAGGAAGGATCAACAAGCGTATTTAGTATAACAGATAGGCTGCCAAGTGCAGGTTTGGGATGCCCTGCGGCCTGGTGTTTTTTCTGTTAAAGGCAGACCAAAAACCAATTCAAAATGCAATACTTTGATTAAGCTGAGGAAGGATCAACAAGCTTATTTAGTATAACAGATAGGCTGCCTAATGCAGGTTTGGGATGCCCTGCGGCCTGGTGTTTTTCTTGTTAAAGGCAGACCAAAAACCAATTCAAAATGCAATAGTTTGATTAAGCTGAGGAAGGATCAACAAGCGTATTTAGTATAACAGGCTGCCAAGTGCAGGTTTGGGATGCCCTGCGGCATGGTGTTTTTTTTGTTAAAGGCAGACCAAAAACCAATTCAAAATGCAATACTTTGTTTAAGCAGAGGAAGGATCAACAAGCGTATTTAGTATAACAGATAGGCTGCCTAATGCAGGTTTGGGATGCCCTGCGGCCTGGTGTTTTTTTTGTTAAAGGCAGACCAAAAACCAATTCAAAATGCAATACTTTGTTTAAGCAGAGGAAGGATCAACACGCGTATTTAGTATAACAGATAGGCTGCCTAATGCAGGTTTGGGATGCCCTGCGGCCTGGTGTTTTTTTTGTTAAAGGCAGACCAAAAACCAATTCAAAATGCAATACTTTGATTAAGCTGAGGAAGTATCAACAAGCGTATTTAGTATAACAGGCTGCCAAGTGCAAGTTTGGGATGCCCTGCGGCTTTGTGTTTTTTTTGTTAAAGGCAGACCAAAACCCAATTCAAAATGCAATACTTTTATTAAGCTGAGGAAGGATCAACAAGCGTATTTAGTATAACAGATAGGCTGCCTAATGCAGGTTTGGGATGCCCTGCGGCCTGGTGTTTTTTTTGTTAAAGGCAGACCAAAAACCAATTCAAAATGCAATACGTTGTTTAAGCAGAGGAAGGATCAACAAGCGTATTTCGTATAACAGATAGGCTGCCAAGTGCAGGTTTGGGATGCCCTGCGGCCTGGTGTTTTTTTTGTTAAAGGCAGACCAAAATCCAATTCAAAATGCAATACTTTGATTAAGCTGAGAAAGGATCAACAAGCGTATTTAGTATAAAAGGCTGCCTAATGCAGGTTTGGGATGCCCTGCGGCCTGGTGTTTTTTTTGTTAAAGGCAGACCAAAAACCAATTCAAAATGCAATACTTTGTTTAAGCAGAGGAAGGATCAACAAGCGTATTTAGTATAACAGATAGGCTGCCAAGTGCAGGTTTGGGATGCCCTGCGGCCTGGTGTTTTTTCTGTTAAAAGCAGACCAAAAACCAATTCAAAATGCAATACTTTGATTAAGCTGAGGAAGGATCAACAAGCTTATTTAGTATAACAGATAGGCTGCCTAATGCAGGTTTGGGATGCCCTGCGGCCTGGTGTTTTTTTTGTTAAAGGCAGACCAAAAACCAATTCAAAATGCAATAGTTTGATTAAGCTGAGGAAGGATCAACAAGCGTATTTAGTATAACAGATAGGCTGCCAAGTGCAGGTTTGGGATGCCCTGCGGCCTGGTGTTTTTTTTGTTAAAGGCAGACCAAAAACCAATTCAAAATGCAATACTTTGATTAAGCTGAGGAAGGATCAACAAGCGTATTTAGTATAACAGATAGGCTGCCTAATGCAGGTTTGGGATGCCCTGCGGCCTGGTGTTTTTTTTGTTAAAGGCAGACCAAAAACCAATTCAAAATGCAATACTTTGATTAAGCTGAGGAAGGATCAACAATCGTATTTAGTATAACAGATTGGCTGCCTAATGCAGGTTTGGGATGCCCTGCGGCCTGGTGTTTTTTTTTAGTTAGAGGCAGACCAAAAACCTATTCAAAATGCAATACTTTGATTAAGCTGAAGAAGGATCAACAAGCATATTTAGTATAACAGGCTGACTAGTGCAGGTTTGGGATGCCCTGCGGCCTGGTATTTTTTTTGTTAAAGGCAGACCAAAAACCAATTCAAAATGCAATACTTTGATTAAGCTGAGGAAGGATCAACAAGCGTGTTTAGTATAACAGATAGGCTGCCTAATGCAGGTTTGGGATGCCCTCCGGCCTGGTGTTTTTTTTGTTAAAGGCAGACCAAAAACCAATTCAAAATGCAATACTTTGTTTAAGCAGAGGAAGGATCAACAAGCGTATTTAGTATAACAGATAGGCTGCCAAGTGCAGGTTTGGGATGCCCTGCGGCCTGGTGTTTTTTTTGTTAAAGGCAGACCAAAAACCAATTCAAAATGCAATACTTTGTTTAAGCAGAGGAAGGATCAACAAGCGTATTTAGTATAACAGATAGGCTGCCAAGTGCAGGTTTGGGATGCCCTGCGGCCTGGTGTTTTTTTTTGTTAAAGGCAGAACAAAAACCAATTCAAAATGCAATACTTTGATTAAGCTGAGGAAGGATCAACAAGCGTATTTAGTATAACAGATAGGCTGCCTAATGCAGGTTTGGGATGCCCTGCAGCCTGGTGGTTTTTTTTTTAAAGGCAGACCAAAAACCAATTCAAAATGCAATACTTTGTTTAAGCAGAGGAAGGATCAACAAGCGTATTTAGTATAACAGATAGGCTGCCTAATGCAGGTTTGGGATGCCCTGCAGCCTGGTGTTTTTTTTGTTAAAGGCAGACCAAAAACCAATTCAAAATGCAATACTTTGTTTAAGCAGAGGAAGGATCAACAAGCGTATTTAGTATAACAGATAGGCTGCCAAGTGCAGGTTTGGGATGCCCTGCGGCCTGGTGTTTTTTCTGTTAAAGGCAGACCAAAAACCAATTCAAAATGCAATACTTTGATTAAGCTGAGGAAGGATCAACAAGCTTATTTAGTATAACAGATAGGCTGCCTAATGCAGGTTTGGGATGCCCTGCGGCCTGGTGTTTTTCTTGTTAAAGGCAGACCAAAAACCAATTCAAAATGCAATAGTTTGATTAAGCTGAGGAAGGATCAACAAGCGTATTTAGTATAACAGGCTGCCAAGTGCAGGTTTGGGATGCCCTGCGGCATGGTGTTTTTTTTGTTAAAGGCAGACCAAAAACCAATTCAAAATGCAATACTTTGTTTAAGCAGAGGAAGGATCAACAAGCGTATTTAGTATAACAGATAGGCTGCCTAATGCAGGTTTGGGATGCCCTGCGGCCTGGTGTTTTTTTTGTTAAAGGCAGACCAAAAACCAATTCAAAATGCAATACTTTGTTTAAGCAGAGGAAGGATCAACACGCGTATTTAGTATAACAGATAGGCTGCCTAATGCAGGTTTGGGATGCCCTGCGGCCTGGTGTTTTTTTTGTTAAAGGCAGACCAAAAACCAATTCAAAATGCAATACTTTGATTAAGCTGAGGAAGTATCAACAAGCGTATTTAGTATAACAGGCTGCCAAGTGCAAGTTTGGGATGCCCTGCGGCTTTGTGTTTTTTTTGTTAAAGGCAGACCAAAACCCAATTCAAAATGCAATACTTTTATTAAGCTGAGGAAGGATCAACAAGCGTATTTAGTATAACAGATAGGCTGCCTAATGCAGGTTTGGGATGACCTGCGGCCTGGTGTTTTTTTTGTTAAAGGCAGACCAAAAACCAATTCAAAATGCAATACGTTGTTTAAGCAGAGGAAGGATCAACAAGCGTATTTCGTATAACAGATAGGCTGCCAAGTGCAGGTTTGGGATGCCCTGCGGCCTGGTGTTTTTTTTGTTAAAGGCAGACCAAAATCCAATTCAAAATGCAATACTTTGATTAAGCTGAGAAAGGATCAACAAGCGTATTTAGTATAAAAGGCTGCCTAATGCAGGTTTGGGATGCCCTGCGGCCTGGTGTTTTTTTTGTTAAAGGCAGACCAAAAACCAATTCAAAATGCAATACTTTGTTTAAGCAGAGGAAGGATCAACAAGCGTATTTAGTATAACAGATAGGCTGCCAAGTGCAGGTTTGGGATGCCCTGCGGCCTGGTGTTTTTTCTGTTAAAAGCAGACCAAAAACCAATTCAAAATGCAATACTTTGATTAAGCTGAGGAAGGATCAACAAGCTTATTTAGTATAACAGATAGGCTGCCTAATGCAGGTTTGGGATGCCCTGCGGCCTGGTGTTTTTTTTGTTAAAGGCAGACCAAAAACCAATTCAAAATGCAATAGTTTGATTAAGCTGAGGAAGGATCAACAAGCGTATTTAGTATAACAGATAGGCTGCCAAGTGCAGGTTTGGGATGCCCTGCGGCCTGGTGTTTTTTTTGTTAAAGGCAGACCAAAAACCAATTCAAAATGCAATACTTTGATTAAGCTGAGGAAGGATCAACAAGCGTATTTAGTATAACAGATAGGCTGCCTAATGCAGGTTTGGGATGCCCTGCGGCCTGGTGTTTTTTTTGTTAAAGGCAGACCAAAAACCAATTCAAAATGCAATACTTTGATTAAGCTGAGGAAGGATCAACAATCGTATTTAGTATAACAGATTGGCTGCCTAATGCAGGTTTGGGATGCCCTGCGGCCTGGTGTTTTCTTTTGTTAGAGGCAGACCAAAAACCTATTCAAAATGCAATACTTTGATTAAGCTGAAGAAGGATCAACAAGCATATTTAGTATAACAGGCTGACTAGTGCAGGTTTGGGATGCCCTGCGGCCTGGTATTTTTTTTGTTAAAGGCAGACCAAAAACCAATTCAAAATGCAATACTTTGATTAAGCTGAGGAAGGATCAACAAGCGTGTTTAGTATAACAGATAGGCTGCCTAATGCAGGTTTGGGATGCCCTCCGGCCTGGTGTTTTTTTTGTTAAAGGCAGACCAAAAACCAATTCAAAATGCAATACTTTGTTTAAGCAGAGGAAGGATCAACAAGCGTATTTAGTATAACAGATAGGCTGCCAAGTGCAGGTTTGGGATGCCCTGCGGCCTGGTGTTTTTTTTGTTAAAGGCAGACCAAAAACCAATTCAAAATGCAATACTTTGTTTAAGCAGAGGAAGGATCAACAAGCGTATTTAGTATAACAGATAGGCTGCCAAGTGCAGGTTTGGGATGCCCTGCGGCCTGGTGTTTTTTTTTGTTAAAGGCAGAACAAAAACCAATTCAAAATGCAATACTTTGATTAAGCTGAGGAAGGATCAACAAGCGTATTTAGTATAACAGATAGGCTGCCTAATGCAGGTTTGGGATGCCCTGCAGCCTGGTGGTTTTTTTTTTAAAGGCAGACCAAAAACCAATTCAAAATGCAATACTTTGTTTAAGCAGAGGAAGGATCAACAAGCGTATTTAGTATAACAGATAGGCTGCCTAATGCAGGTTTGGGATGCCCTGCAGCCTGGTGTTTTTTTTGTTAAAGGCAGACCAAAAACCAATTCAAAATGCAATACTTTGTTTAAGCAGAGGAAGGATCAACAAGCGTATTTAGTATAACAGATAGGCTGCCAAGTGCAGGTTTGGGATGCCCTGCGGCCTGGTGTTTTTTCTGTTAAAGGCAGACCAAAAACCAATTCAAAATGCAATACTTTGATTAAGCTGAGGAAGGATCAACAAGCTTATTTAGTATAACAGATAGGCTGCCTAATGCAGGTTTGGGATGCCCTGCGGCCTGGTGTTTTTCTTGTTAAAGGCAGACCAAAAACCAATTCAAAATGCAATAGTTTGATTAAGCTGAGGAAGGATCAACAAGCGTATTTAGTATAACAGGCTGCCAAGTGCAGGTTTGGGATGCCCTGCGGCATGGTGTTTTTTTTGTTAAAGGCAGACCAAAAACCAATTCAAAATGCAATACTTTGTTTAAGCAGAGGAAGGATCAACAAGCGTATTTAGTATAACAGATAGGCTGCCTAATGCAGGTTTGGGATGCCCTGCGGCCTGGTGTTTTTTTTGTTAAAGGCAGACCAAAAACCAATTCAAAATGCAATACTTTGTTTAAGCAGAGGAAGGATCAACAAGCGTATTTAGTATAACAGATAGGCTGCCTAATGCAGGTTTGGGATGCCCTGCGGCCTGGTGTTTTTTTTGTTAAAGGCAGACCAAAAACCAATTCAAAATGCAATACTTTGATTAAGCTGAGGAAGTATCAACAAGCGTATTTAGTATAACAGGCTGCCAAGTGCAAGTTTGGGATGCCCTGCGGCTTTGTGTTTTTTTTGTTAAAGGCAGACCAAAACCCAATTCAAAATGCAATACTTTTATTAAGCTGAGGAAGGATCAACAAGCGTATTTAGTATAACAGATAGGCTGCCTAATGCAGGTTTGGGATGCCCTGCGGCCTGGTGTTTTTTTTGTTAAAGGCAGACCAAAAACCAATTCAAAATGCAATACGTTGTTTAAGCAGAGGAAGGATCAACAAGCGTATTTCGTATAACAGATAGGCTGCCAAGTGCAGGTTTGGGATGCCCTGCGGCCTGGTGTTTTTTTTGTTAAAGGCAGACCAAAAACCAATTCAAAATGCAATACTTTGATTAAGCTGAGAAAGGATCAACAAGCGTATTTAGTATAACAGATAGGCTGCCTAATGCAGGTTTGGGATGCCCTGCGGCCTGGTGTTTTTTTTTGTTAAAGGCAGACCAAAAACCAATTCAAACTGCAATACTTTGTTTAAGCAGAGGAAGGATCAACAAGTGTATTTAGTATAACAGATAGGCTGCCTAATGCAGGTTTGGGATGCCCTGCAGCCTGGTGTTTTTTTTGTTAAAGGCAGACCAAAAACCAAATAAAAATATAATACTTTGATTGATTTGAAGAAGTATCAACAATCGTATTTAGTATAACATATAGGCTGCCTAATGCAGGTTTGGGATACCCTGCGGCCTGGTGTTTTTTTTGTTAAAGGCAGACCAAAAACCAATTCAAAATGCAATACTTTGATTAAGCTGAGGAAGTATCAACAAGCGTATTTAGTAATACAGGCTGCCAAGTGCAAATTTGGGATGCCCTGCGGCCTGGTGTTTTTTTTGTTAAAGGCAGACCAAAAACCAATTCAAAATGCAATACTTTGATTAAGCTGAGAAAGGATCAACAAGCGTATTTAGTATAACAGATAGGCTGCCAAGTGCAGGTTTGGGATGCCCTGCGGCATGGTGTTTTTTTTGTTAAAGGCAGACCAAAAACCAATTCAAAATGCAATACTTTGTTTAAGCAGAGGAAGGATCAACAAGCGTATTTAGTATAACAGATAGGCTGCCTAATGCAGGTTTGGGATACCCTGCGGCCTGGTGTTTTTTTTGTTAAAGGCAGACCAAAAACCAATTCAAAATGCAATACTTTGATTAAGCTGAGGAAGTATCAACAAGCGTATTTAGTATTACAGGCTGCCAAGTGCAAATTTGGGATGCCCTGCGGCCTGGTGTTTTTTTTGTTAAAGGCAGACCAAAATCCAATTCAAAATGCAATACTTTGTTTAAGCAGAGGAAGGATCAACAAGCGTATTTAGTATAACAGATAGGCTGCCAAGTGCAGGTTTGGGATGCCCTGCGGCCTGTTGTTTTTTCTGTTAAAGGCAGACCAAAAACCAATTCAAAATGCAATACTTTGATTAAGCTGAGGAAGGATCGACAAGCGTATTTAGTATAACAGATAGGCTGCCTAATGCAGGTTTGGGATGCCCTGCGGCCTGGTGTTTTTTTGCTAAAGGCAGACCAAAAACCAATTCAAAATGCAATACTTTGTTTAAGCAGAGGAAGGATCAACAAGCGTATTTAGTATAACAGATAGGCTGCCAAGTGCAGGTTTGGGATGCCCTGCGGCATGGTGTTTTTTTTGTTAAAGGCAGACCAAAAACCAAATAAAAATATAATACTTTGATTGATTTGAAGAAGTATCAACAATCGTATTTAGTATAACATATAGGCTGCCTAATGCAGGTTTGGGATACCCTGCGGCCTGGTGTTTTTTTTGTTAAAGGCAGACCAAAAACCAATTCAAAATGCAATACTTTGATTAAGCTGAGGAAGTATCAACAAGCATATTTAGTATAACAGGCTGCCAAGTGCCGATTTGGGATGCCCTGCGGCCTGATGTTTTTTTGTTAAAGGCAGACCAAAAACCAATTCAAAATGCAATACTTTGATTAAGCTGAGGAAGTATCAACAAGCATATTTAGTATAACAGGCTGCCAAGTGCAAGTTTGGGATGCCCTGCGGCCTTGTGTTTATTTTGTTAAAGGCAGACCAAAAACCAATTCAAAATGCAATACTTTGATTAAGCTGAGAAAGGATCAACAAGCGTATTTAGTATAACAGATAGGCTGCCTAATGCAGGTTTGGGATGCCCTGCGGCCTGGTGGTTTTTTTGTTAAAGGCAGACCAAAAACCAATTCAAAATGCAATACTTTGTTTAAGCAGAGGAAGGATCAACAAGCGTATTTAGTATAACAGATAGGCTGCCTAATGCAGGTTTGGGATGCCCTGCGGCCTGGTGTTTTTTTTGTTAAAGGCAGACCAAAAACCAATTCAAAATGCAATACTTTGTTTAAGCAGAGGAAGGATCAACAAGCGTATTTAGTATAACAGGCTGCCAAGTGCAAGTTTGGGATGCCCTGCGGCCTTGTGTTTTTTTTGTTAAAGGCAGACCAAAAACCATTTCAAAATGCAATACTTTGATTAAGCTGAGAAAGGATCAACAAGCGTATTTAGTATAACAGATAGGCTGCCTAATGCAGGTTTGGGATGCCCTGCGGCCTGGTGTTTTTTTTTGTTAAAGGCAGACCAAAAACCAATTCAAAATGCAATACTTTGTTTAAGCAGAGGAAGGATCAACAAGCGTATTTAGTATAACAGATAGGCTGCCTAATGCAGGTTTGGGATGCCCTGCGGCCTGGTGTTTTTTTGTTAAAGGCAGACCAAAAACCAATTCAAAATGCAATACTTTGTTTAAGCAGAGGAAGGATCAACAAGCGTTTTTAGTATAACAGGCTGCCAAGTGCCGGTTTGGGATGCCCTGCGGCCTGATGTTTTTTTTGTTAAAGGCAGACCAAAAACCAATTCAAAATGCAATACTTTGATTAAGCTGAGGAAGTATCAACAAGCGTATTTAGTATAACAGGCTGCCAAGTGCAAGTTTGGGATGCCCTGCGGCCTGGTGTTTTTTTTGTTAAAGGCAGACCAAAAACCAATTCAAAATGCAATACTTTGATTAAGCTGAGGAAGGATCGACAAGCTTATTTAGTATAACAGATAGGCTGCCTAATGCAGGTTTGGGATGCCCTGCAGCCTGGTGTTTTTTTGCTAAAGGCAGACCAAAAACCAATTCAAAATGCAATACGTTGTTTAAGCAGAGGAAGGATCAACAAGCGTATTTAGTATAACAGATAGGCTGCCAAGTGCAGGTTTGGGATGCCCTGCGGCATGGTGTTTTTTTGTTAAAGGCAGACCAAAAACCCAATAAAAATATAATACTTTGAATGATTTGAAGAAGGATCAACAATCGTCTTTAGTATAACATATAGGCTGCCTAATGCAGGTTTGGGATACCCTGCGGCCTGGTGTTTTTTTTGTTAAAGGCAGACCAAAAACCAATTCAAAATGCAATACTTTGATTAAGCTGAGGAAGTATCAACAAGCGTATTTAGTATTACAGGCTGCCTAATGCAGGTTTGGGATGCCCTGCGGCCTGGTGTTTTTTCTGTTAAAGGCAGACCAAAAACCAATTCAAAATGCAATACTTTGATTAAGCTGAGGAAGGATCGACAAGCTTGTTTAGTATAACAGATAGGCTGCCTAATGCAGGTTTGGGATGCCCTGCGGCCTGGTGTTTTTTTGCTAAAGGCAGACCAAAAACCAATTCAAAATGCAATACGTTGTTTAAGCAGAGGAAGGATCAACAAGCGTATTTAGTATAACAGATAGGCTGCCAAGTGCAGGTTTGGGATGCCCTGCGGCATGGTGTTTTTTTTGTTAAAGGCAGACCAAAAACCAAATAAAAATATAATACTTTGATTGATTTGAAGAAGGATCAACAATCGTATTTAGTATAACATATAGGCTGCCTAATGCAGGTTTGGGATACCCTGCGGCCTGGTGTTTTTTTTGTTAAAGGCAGACCAAAAACCAATTCAAAATGCAATACTTTGATTAAGCTGAGGAAGTATCAACAAGCGTATTTAGTATTACAGGCTGCCAAGTGCAAATTTGGGATGCCCTGCGGCCTGGTGTTTTTTTTGTTAAAGGCAGACCAAAATCCAATTCAAAATGCAATACTTTGATTAAGCTGAGAAAGGATCAACAAGCGTATTTAGTATAAAAGGCTGCCTAATGCAGGTTTGGGATGCCCTGCGGCCTGGTGTTTTTTTTGTTAAAGGCAGACCAAAAACCAATTCAAAATGCAATACTTTGTTTAAGCAGAGGAAGGATCAAGAAGCGTATTTAGTATAACAGATTGGCTGCCTAATGCAGGTTTGGGATGCCCTCCGGCCTGGTGTTTTTTTTGTTAAAGGCAGACCAAAAACCAATTCAAAATGCAATACTTTGTTTAAGCAGAGGAAGGATCAACAAGCGTATTTAGTATAACAGATAGGCTGCCAAGTGCAGGTTTGGGATGCCCTGCGGCATGGTGTTTTTTTTGTTAAAGGCAGACCAAAAACCAAATAAAAATATAATACTTTGATTGATTTGAAGAAGGATCAACAATCGTATTTAGTATAACATATAGGCTGCCTAATGCAGGTTTGGGATACCCTGCGGCCTGGTGTTTGTTTTGTTAAAGGCAGACCAAAAACCAATTCAAAATGCAATACTTTGATTAAGCTGAGGAAGTATCAACAAGCGTATTTAGTATTACAGGCTGCCAAGTGCAAATTTGGGATGCCCTGCGGCCTGGTGTTTTTTTTGTTAAAGGCAGACCAAAATCCAATTCAAAATGCAATACTTTGATTAAGCTGAGAAAGGATCAACAAGCGTATTTAGTATAAAAGGCTGCCTAATGCAGGTTTGGGATGCCCTGCGGCCTGGTGTTTTTTTTGTTAAAGGCAGACCAAAAACCAATTCAAAATGCAATACTTTGTTTAAGCAGAGGAAGGATCAACAAGCGTATTTAGTATAACAGATAGGCTGCCAAGTGCAGGTTTGGGATGCCCTGCGGCCTGGTGTTTTTTCTGTTAAAGGCAGACCAAAAACCAATTCAAAATGCAATACTTTGATTAAGCTGAGGAAGGATCAACAAGCTTATTTAGTATAACAGATAGGCTGCCTAATGCAGGTTTGGGATGCCCTGCGGCCTGGTGTTTTTTTTGTTAAAGGCAGACCAAAAACCAATTCAAAATGCAATAGTTTGATTAAGCTGAGGAAGGATCAACAAGCGTATTTAGTATAACAGATAGGCCGCCAAGTGCAGGTTTGGGATGCCCTGCGGCCTGGTGTTTTTTTTGTTAAAGGCAGACCAAAAACCAATTCAAAATGCAATACTTTGATTAAGCTGAGGAAGGATCAACAAGCGTATTTAGTATAACAGATAGGCTGCCTAATGCAGGTTTGGGATGCCCTGCGGCCTGGTGTTTTTTTTGTTAAAGGCAGACCAAAAACCAATTCAAAATGCAATACTTTGATTAAGCTGAGGAAGGATCAACAATCGTATTTAGTATAACAGATTGGCTGCCTAATGCAGGTTTGGGATGCCCTGCGGCCTGGTGTTTTTTTTTGTTAGAGGCAGACCAAAAACCTATTCAAAATGCAATACTTTGATTAAGCTGAAGAAGGATCAACAAGCATATTTAGTATAACAGGCTGACTAGTGCAGGTTTGGGATGCCCTGCGGCCTGGTATTTTTTTGTTAAAGGCAGACCAAAAACCAATTCAAAATGCAATACTTTGATTAAGCTGAGGAAGGATCAACAAGCGTGTTTAGTATAACAGATAGGCTGCCAAGTGCAGGTTTGGGATGCCCTGCGGCCTGGTGTTTTTTTTGTTAAAGGCAGACCAAAAACCAATTCAAAATGCAATACTTTGTTTAAGCAGAGGAAGGATCAACAAGCGTATTTAGTATAACAGATAGGCTGCCAAGTGCAGGTTTGGGATGCCCTGCGGCCTGGTGTTTTTTTTTGTTAAAGGCAGAACAAAAACCAATTCAAAATGCAATACTTTGATTAAGCTGAGGAAGGATCAACAAGCGTATTTAGTATAACAGATAGGCTGCCTAATGCAGGTTTGGGATGCCCTGCAGCCTGGTGGTTTTTTTTTTAAAGGCAGACCAAAAACCAATTCAAAATGCAATACTTTGTTTAAGCAGAGGAAGGATCAACAAGCGTATTTAGTATAACAGATAGGCTGCCTAATGCAGGTTTGGGATGCCCTGCAGCCTGGTGTTTTTTTTGTTAAAGGCAGACCAAAAACCAATTCAAAATGCAATACTTTGTTTAAGCAGAGGAAGGATCAACAAGCGTATTTAGTATAACAGATAGGCTGCCAAGTGCAGGTTTGGGATGCCCTGCGGCCTGGTGTTTTTTCTGTTAAAGGCAGACCAAAAACCAATTCAAAATGCAATACTTTGATTAAGCTGAGGAAGGATCAACAAGCTTATTTAGTATAACAGATAGGCTGCCTAATGCAGGTTTGGGATGCCCTGCGGCCTGGTGTTTTTCTTGTTAAAGGCAGACCAAAAACCAATTCAAAATGCAATAGTTTGATTAAGCTGAGGAAGGATCAACAAGCGTATTTAGTATAACAGGCTGCCAAGTGCAGGTTTGGGATGCCCTGCGGCATGGTGTTTTTTTTGTTAAAGGCAGACCAAAAACCAATTCAAAATGCAATACTTTGTTTAAGCAGAGGAAGGATCAACAAGCGTATTTAGTATAACAGATAGGCTGCCTAATGCAGGTTTGGGATGCCCTGCGGCCTGGTGTTTTTTTGTTAAAGGCAGACCAAAAACGAATTCAAAATGCAATACTTTGTTTAAGCAGAGGAAGGATCAACAAGCGTATTTAGTATAACAGATAGGCTGCCTAATGCAGGTTTGGGATGCCCTGCGGCCTGGTGTTTTTTTTGTTAAAGGCAGACCAAAAACCAATTCAAAATGCAATACTTTGATTAAGCTGAGGAAGTATCAACAAGCGTATTTAGTATAACAGGCTGCCAAGTGCAAGTTTGGGATGCCCTGCGGCTTTGTGTTTTTTTTGTTAAAGGCAGACCAAAACCCAATTCAAAATGCAATACTTTTATTAAGCTGAGGAAGGATCAACAAGCGTATTTAGTATAACAGATAGGCTGCCTAATGCAGGTTTGGGATGCCCTGCGGCCTGGTGTTTTTTTTGTTAAAGGCAGACCAAAAACCAATTCAAAATGCAATACGTTGTTTAAGCAGAGGAAGGATCAACAAGCGTATTTCGTATAACAGATAGGCTGCCAAGTGCAGGTTTGGGATGCCCTGCGGCATGGTGTTTTTTTTTTGTTAAAGGCAGACCAAAAACCAATTCAAACTGCAATACTTTGTTTAAGCAGAGGAAGGATCAACAAGTGTATTTAGTATAACAGATAGGCTGCCTAATGCAGGTTTGGGATGCCCTGCAGCCTGGTGTTTTTTTTGTTAAAGGCAGACCAAAAGCCAATTCAAAATGCAATACTTTGTTTAAGCAGAGGAAGGATCAACAAGCGTATTTAGTATAACAGATAGGCTGCCAAGTGCATGTTTGGGATGCCCTGCGGCCTCGTGTTTTTTTTGTTAAAGGCAGACCAAAAACCAATTCAAAATGCAATAATTTGATTAAGCTGAGGAAGTATCAACAAGCGTATTTAGTATAACAGGCTGCCAAGTGCAAGTTTGGGATGTCCTGCGGCCTTGTGTTTTTTTTGTTAAAGGCAGACCAAAAACCAATTCAAAATGCAATGCTTTGATTAAGCTGAGAAAGGATCAACAAGCGTATTTAGTATAACAGATAGGCTGCCTAATGCAGGTTTGGGATGCCCTGCGGCCTGGTGTTTTTTTTGTTAAAGGCAGACCAAAAACCAATTCAAAATGCAATACTTTGATTAAGCTGAGGAAGTATCAACAAGCGTATTTAGTATAACAGGCTGCCAAGTGCAAGTTTGGGATGCCCTGCGGCCTGGTGTTTTTTTTGTTAAAGGCAGACCAAAAACCAATTCAAAATGCAATACTTTGATTAAGCTGAGGAAGGATCGACAAGCTTATTTAGTATAACAGATAGGCTGCCTAATGGAGGTTTGGGATGCCCTGCAGCCTGGTGTTTTTTTGCTAAAGGCAGACCAAAAACCAATTCAAAATGCAATACGTTGTTTAAGCAGAGGAAGGATCAACAAGCGTATTTAGTATAACAGATAGGCTGCCAAGTGCAGGTTTGGGATGCCCTGCGGCATGGTGTTTTTTTGTTAAAGGCAGACCAAAAACCCAATAAAAATATAATACTTTGAATGATTTGAAGAAGGATCAACAATCGTCTTTAGTATAACATATAGGCTGCCTAATGCAGGTTTGGGATACCCTGCGGCCTGGTGTTTTTTTTGTTAAAGGCAGACCAAAAACCAATTCAAAATGCAATACTTTGATTAAGCTGAGGAAGTATCAACAAGCGTATTTAGTATTACAGGCTGCCTAATGCAGGTTTGGGATGCCCTGCGGCCTGGTGTTTTTTCTGTTAAAGGCAGACCAAAAACCAATTCAAAATGCAATACTTTGATTAAGCTGAGGAAGGATCGACAAGCTTGTTTAGTATAACAGATAGGCTGCCTAATGCAGGTTTGGGATGCCCTGCGGCCTGGTGTTTTTTTGCTAAAGGCAGACCAAAAACCAATTCAAAATGCAATACGTTGTTTAAGCAGAGGAAGGATCAACAAGCGTATTTAGTATAACAGATAGGCTGCCAAGTGCAGGTTTGGGATGCCCTGCGGCATGGTGTTTTTTTTGTTAAAGGCAGACCAAAAACCAAATAAAAATATAATACTTTGATTGATTTGAGGAAGGATCAACAATCGTATTTAGTATAACATATAGGCTGCCTAATGCAGGTTTGGGATACCCTGCGGCCTGGTGTTTTTTTTGTTAAAGGCAGACCAAAAACCAATTCAAAATGCAATACTTTGATTAAGCTGAGGAAGTATCAACAAGCGTATTTAGTATTACAGGCTGCCAAGTGCAAATTTGGGATGCCCTGCGGCCTGGTGTTTTTTTTGTTAAAGGCAGACCAAAATCCAATTCAAAATGCAATACTTTGATTAAGCTGAGAAAGGATCAACAAGCGTATTTAGTATAAAAGGCTGCCTAATGCAGGTTTGGGATGCCCTGCGGCCTGGTGTTTTTTTTGTTAAAGGCAGACCAAAAACCAATTCAAAATGCAATACTTTGTTTAAGCAGAGGAAGGATCAAGAAGCGTATTTAGTATAACAGATTGGCTGCCTAATGCAGGTTTGGGATGCCCTCCGGCCTGGTGTTTTTTTTGTTAAAGGCAGACCAAAAACCAATTCAAAATGCAATACTTTGTTTAAGCAGAGGAAGGATCAACAAGCGTATTTAGTATAACAGATAGGCTGCCAAGTGCAGGTTTGGGATGCCCTGCGGCATGGTGTTTTTTTTGTTAAAGGCAGACCAAAAACCAAATAAAAATATAATACTTTGATTGATTTGAAGAAGGATCAACAATCGTATTTAGTATAACATATAGGCTGCCTAATGCAGGTTTGGGATACCCTGCGGCCTGGTGTTTTTTTTGTTAAAGGCAGACCAAAAACCAATTCAAAATGCAATACTTTGATTAAGCTGAGGAAGTATCAACAAGCATATTTAGTATTACAGGCTGCCAAGTGCAAATTTGGGATGCCCTGCGGCCTGGTGTTTTTTTTGTTAAAGGCAGACCAAAATCCAATTCAAAATGCAATACTTTGATTAAGCTGAGAAAGGATCAACAAGCGTATTTAATATAAAAGGCTGCCTAATGCAGGTTTGGGATGCCCTGCGGCCTGGTGTTTTTTTTGTTAAAGGCAGACCAAAAACCAATTCAAAATGCAATACTTTGTTTAAGCAGAGGAAGGATCAACAAGCGTATTTAGTATAACAGATAGGCTGCCAAGTGCAGGTTTGGGATGCCCTGCGGCCTGGTGTTTTTTCTGTTAAAGGCAGACCAAAAACCAATTCAAAATGCAATACTTTGATTAAGCTGAGGAAGGATCAACAAGCTTATTTAGTATAACAGATAGGCTGCCTAATGCAGGTTTGGGATGCCCTGCGGCCTGGTGTTTTTTTTGTTAAAGGCAGACCAAAAACCAATTCAAAATGCAATAGTTTGATTAAGCTGAGGAAGGATCAACAAGCGTATTTAGTATAACAGATAGGCTGCCAAGTGCAGGTTTGGGATGCCCTGCGGCCTGGTGTTTTTTTTGTTAAAGGCAGACCAAAAACCAATTCAAAATGCAATACTTTGATTAAGCTGAGGAAGGATCAACAAGCGTATTTAGTATAACAGATAGGCTGCCTAATGCAGGTTTGGGATGCCCTGCGGCCTGGTGTTTTTTTTGTTAAAGGCAGACCAAAAACCAATTCAAAATGCAATACTTTGATTAAGCTGAGGAAGGATCAACAATCGTATTTAGTATAACAGATTGGCTGCCTAATGCAGGTTTGGGATGCCCTGCGGCCTGGTGTTTTTTTTTGTTAGAGGCAGACCAAAAACCTATTCAAAATGCAATACTTTGATTAAGCTGAAGAAGGATCAACAAGCATATTTAGTATAACAGGCTGACTAGTGCAGGTTTGGGATGCCCTGCGGCCTGGTATTTTTTTTGTTAAAGGCAGACCAAAAACCAATTCAAAATGCAATACTTTGATTAAGCTGAGGAAGGATCAACAAGCGTGTTTAGTATAACAGATAGGCTGCCTAATGCAGGTTTGGGATGCCCTCCGGCCTGGTGTTTTTTTTGTTAAAGGCAGACCAAAAACCAATTCAAAATGCAATACTTTGTTTAAGCAGAGGAAGGATCAACAAGCGTATTTAGTATAACAGATAGGCTGCCAAGTGCAGGTTTGGGATGCCCTGCGGCCTGGTGTTTTTTTTGTTAAAGGCAGACCAAAAACCAATTCAAAATGCAATACTTTGTTTAAGCAGAGGAAGGATCAACAAGCGTATTTAGTATAACAGATAGGCTGCCAAGTGCAGGTTTGGGATGCCCTGCGGCCTGGTGTTTTTTTTTGTTAAAGGCAGAACAAAAACCAATTCAAAATGCAATACTTTGATTAAGCTGAGGAAGGATCAACAAGCGTATTTAGTATAACAGATAGGCTGCCTAATGCAGGTTTGGGATGCCCTGCAGCCTGGTGGTTTTTTTTTTAAAGGCAGACCAAAAACCAATTCAAAATGCAATACTTTGTTTAAGCAGAGGAAGGATCAACAAGCGTATTTAGTATAACAGATAGGCTGCCTAATGCAGGTTTGGGATGCCCTGCAGCCTGGTGTTTTTTTTGTTAAAGGCAGACCAAAAACCAATTCAAAATGCAATACTTTGTTTAAGCAGAGGAAGGATCAACAAGCGTATTTAGTATAACAGATAGGCTGCCAAGTGCAGGTTTGGGATGCCCTGCGGCCTGGTGTTTTTTCTGTTAAAGGCAGACCAAAAACCAATTCAAAATGCAATACTTTGATTAAGCTGAGGAAGGATCAACAAGCTTATTTAGTATAACAGATAGGCTGCCTAATGCAGGTTTGGGATGCCCTGCGGCCTGGTGTTTTTCTTGTTAAAGGCAGACCAAAAACCAATTCAAAATGCAATAGTTTGATTAAGCTGAGGAAGGATCAACAAGCGTATTTAGTATAACAGGCTGCCAAGTGCAGGTTTGGGATGCCCTGCGGCATGGTGTTTTTTTTGTTAAAGGCAGACCAAAAACCAATTCAAAATGCAATACTTTGTTTAAGCAGAGGAAGGATCAACAAGCGTATTTAGTATAACAGATAGGCTGCCTAATGCAGGTTTGGGATGCCCTGCGGCCTGGTGTTTTTTTTGTTAAAGGCAGACCAAAAACCAATTCAAAATGCAATACTTTGTTTAAGCAGAGGAAGGATCAACACGCGTATTTAGTATAACAGATAGGCTGCCTAATGCAGGTTTGGGATGCCCTGCGGCCTGGTGTTTTTTTTGTTAAAGGCAGACCAAAAACCAATTCAAAATGCAATACTTTGATTAAGCTGAGGAAGTATCAACAAGCGTATTTAGTATAACAGGCTGCCAAGTGCAAGTTTGGGATGCCCTGCGGCTTTGTGTTTTTTTTGTTAAAGGCAGACCAAAACCCAATTCAAAATGCAATACTTTTATTAAGCTGAGGAAGGATCAACAAGCGTATTTAGTATAACAGATAGGCTGCCTAATGCAGGTTTGGGATGCCCTGCGGCCTGGTGTTTTTTTTGTTAAAGGCAGACCAAAAACCAATTCAAAATGCAATACGTTGTTTAAGCAGAGGAAGGATCAACAAGCGTATTTCGTATAACAGATAGGCTGCCAAGTGCAGGTTTGGGATGCCCTGCGGCCTGGTGTTTTTTTTGTTAAAGGCAGACCAAAATCCAATTCAAAATGCAATACTTTGATTAAGCTGAGAAAGGATCAACAAGCGTATTTAGTATAAAAGGCTGCCTAATGCAGGTTTGGGATGCCCTGCGGCCTGGTGTTTTTTTTGTTAAAGGCAGACCAAAAACCAATTCAAAATGCAATACTTTGTTTAAGCAGAGGAAGGATCAACAAGCGTATTTAGTATAACAGATAGGCTGCCAAGTGCAGGTTTGGGATGCCCTGCGGCCTGGTGTTTTTTCTGTTAAAAGCAGACCAAAAACCAATTCAAAATGCAATACTTTGATTAAGCTGAGGAAGGATCAACAAGCTTATTTAGTATAACAGATAGGCTGCCTAATGCAGGTTTGGGATGCCCTGCGGCCTGGTGTTTTTTTTGTTAAAGGCAGACCAAAAACCAATTCAAAATGCAATAGTTTGATTAAGCTGAGGAAGGATCAACAAGCGTATTTAGTATAACAGATAGGCTGCCAAGTGCAGGTTTGGGATGCCCTGCGGCCTGGTGTTTTTTTTGTTAAAGGCAGACCAAAAACCAATTCAAAATGCAATACTTTGATTAAGCTGAGGAAGGATCAACAAGCGTATTTAGTATAACAGATAGGCTGCCTAATGCAGGTTTGGGATGCCCTGCGGCCTGGTGTTTTTTTTGTTAAAGGCAGACCAAAAACCAATTCAAAATGCAATACTTTGATTAAGCTGAGGAAGGATCAACAATCGTATTTAGTATAACAGATTGGCTGCCTAATGCAGGTTTGGGATGCCCTGCGGCCTGGTGTTTTTTTTTGTTAGAGGCAGACCAAAAACCTATTCAAAATGCAATACTTTGATTAAGCTGAAGAAGGATCAACAAGCATATTTAGTATAACAGGCTGACTAGTGCAGGTTTGGGATGCCCTGCGGCCTGGTATTTTTTTTGTTAAAGGCAGACCAAAAACCAATTCAAAATGCAATACTTTGATTAAGCTGAGGAAGGATCAACAAGCGTGTTTAGTATAACAGATAGGCTGCCTAATGCAGGTTTGGGATGCCCTCCGGCCTGGTGTTTTTTTTGTTAAAGGCAGACCAAAAACCAATTCAAAATGCAATACTTTGTTTAAGCAGAGGAAGGATCAACAAGCGTATTTAGTATAACAGATAGGCTGCCAAGTGCAGGTTTGGGATGCCCTGCGGCCTGGTGTTTTTTTTGTTAAAGGCAGACCAAAAACCAATTCAAAATGCAATACTTTGTTTAAGCAGAGGAAGGATCAACAAGCGTATTTAGTATAACAGATAGGCTGCCAAGTGCAGGTTTGGGATGCCCTGCGGCCTGGTGTTTTTTTTTGTTAAAGGCAGAACAAAAACCAATTCAAAATGCAATACTTTGATTAAGCTGAGGAAGGATCAACAAGCGTATTTAGTATAACAGATAGGCTGCCTAATGCAGGTTTGGGATGCCCTGCAGCCTGGTGGTTTTTTTTTTAAAGGCAGACCAAAAACCAATTCAAAATGCAATACTTTGTTTAAGCAGAGGAAGGATCAACAAGCGTATTTAGTATAACAGATAGGCTGCCTAATGCAGGTTTGGGATGCCCTGCAGCCTGGTGTTTTTTTTGTTAAAGGCAGACCAAAAACCAATTCAAAATGCAATACTTTGTTTAAGCAGAGGAAGGATCAACAAGCGTATTTAGTATAACAGATAGGCTGCCAAGTGCAGGTTTGGGATGCCCTGCGGCCTGGTGTTTTTTCTGTTAAAGGCAGACCAAAAACCAATTCAAAATGCAATACTTTGATTAAGCTGAGGAAGGATCAACAAGCTTATTTAGTATAACAGATAGGCTGCCTAATGCAGGTTTGGGATGCCCTGCGGCCTGGTGTTTTTCTTGTTAAAGGCAGACCAAAAACCAATTCAAAATGCAATAGTTTGATTAAGCTGAGGAAGGATCAACAAGCGTATTTAGTATAACAGGCTGCCAAGTGCAGGTTTGGGATGCCCTGCGGCATGGTGTTTTTTTTGTTAAAGGCAGACCAAAAACCAATTCAAAATGCAATACTTTGTTTAAGCAGAGGAAGGATCAACAAGCGTATTTAGTATAACAGATAGGCTGCCTAATGCAGGTTTGGGATGCCCTGCGGCCTGGTGTTTTTTTTGTTAAAGGCAGACCAAAAACCAATTCAAAATGCAATACTTTGTTTAAGCAGAGGAAGGATCAACAAGCGTATTTAGTATAACAGATAGGCTGCCTAATGCAGGTTTGGGATGCCCTGCGGCCTGGTGTTTTTTTTGTTAAAGGCAGACCAAAAACCAATTCAAAATGCAATACTTTGATTAAGCTGAGGAAGTATCAACAAGCGTATTTAGTATAACAGGCTGCCAAGTGCAAGTTTGGGATGCCCTGCGGCTTTGTGTTTTTTTTGTTAAAGGCAGACCAAAACCCAATTCAAAATGCAATACTTTTATTAAGCTGAGGAAGGATCAACAAGCGTATTTAGTATAACAGATAGGCTGCCTAATGCAGGTTTGGGATGCCCTGCGGCCTGGTGTTTTTTTTGTTAAAGGCAGACCAAAAACCAATTCAAAATGCAATACGTTGTTTAAGCAGAGGAAGGATCAACAAGCGTATTTCGTATAACAGATAGGCTGCCAAGTGCAGGTTTGGGATGCCCTGCGGCCTGGTGTTTTTTTTGTTAAAGGCAGACCAAAAACCAATTCAAAATGCAATACTTTGATTAAGCTGAGAAAGGATCAACAAGCGTATTTAGTATAACAGATAGGCTGCCTAATGCAGGTTTGGGATGCCCTGCGGCCTGGTGTTTTTTTTTGTTAAAGGCAGACCAAAAACCAATTCAAACTGCAATACTTTGTTTAAGCAGAGGAAGGATCAACAAGTGTATTTAGTATAACAGATAGGCTGCCTAATGCAGGTTTGGGATGCCCTGCAGCCTGGTGTTTTTTTTGTTAAAGGCAGACCAAAAACCAAATAAAAATATAATACTTTGATTGATTTGAAGAAGTATCAACAATCGTATTTAGTATAACATATAGGCTGCCTAATGCAGGTTTGGGATACCCTGCGGCCTGGTGTTTTTTTTGTTAAAGGCAGACCAAAAACCAATTCAAAATGCAATACTTTGATTAAGCTGAGGAAGTATCAACAAGCGTATTTAGTAATACAGGCTGCCAAGTGCAAATTTGGGATGCCCTGCGGCCTGGTGTTTTTTTTGTTAAAGGCAGACCAAAAACCAATTCAAAATGCAATACTTTGATTAAGCTGAGAAAGGATCAACAAGCGTATTTAGTATAACAGATAGGCTGCCAAGTGCAGGTTTGGGATGCCCTGCGGCATGGTGTTTTTTTTGTTAAAGGCAGACCAAAAACCAATTCAAAATGCAATACTTTGTTTAAGCAGAGGAAGGATCAACAAGCGTATTTAGTATAACAGATAGGCTGCCTAATGCAGGTTTGGGATACCCTGCGGCCTGGTGTTTTTTTTGTTAAAGGCAGACCAAAAACCAATTCAAAATGCAATACTTTGATTAAGCTGAGGAAGTATCAACAAGCGTATTTAGTATTACAGGCTGCCAAGTGCAAATTTGGGATGCCCTGCGGCCTGGTGTTTTTTTTGTTAAAGGCAGACCAAAATCCAATTCAAAATGCAATACTTTGTTTAAGCAGAGGAAGGATCAACAAGCGTATTTAGTATAACAGATAGGCTGCCAAGTGCAGGTTTGGGATGCCCTGCGGCCTGTTGTTTTTTCTGTTAAAGGCAGACCAAAAACCAATTCAAAATGCAATACTTTGATTAAGCTGAGGAAGGATCGACAAGCGTATTTAGTATAACAGATAGGCTGCCTAATGCAGGTTTGGGATGCCCTGCGGCCTGGTGTTTTTTTGCTAAAGGCAGACCAAAAACCAATTCAAAATGCAATACTTTGTTTAAGCAGAGGAAGGATCAACAAGCGTATTTAGTATAACAGATAGGCTGCCAAGTGCAGGTTTGGGATGCCCTGCGGCATGGTGTTTTTTTTGTTAAAGGCAGACCAAAAACCAAATAAAAATATAATACTTTGATTGATTTGAAGAAGTATCAACAATCGTATTTAGTATAACATATAGGCTGCCTAATGCAGGTTTGGGATACCCTGCGGCCTGGTGTTTTTTTTGTTAAAGGCAGACCAAAAACCAATTCAAAATGCAATACTTTGATTAAGCTGAGGAAGTATCAACAAGCATATTTAGTATAACAGGCTGCCAAGTGCCGATTTGGGATGCCCTGCGGCCTGATGTTTTTTTGTTAAAGGCAGACCAAAAACCAATTCAAAATGCAATACTTTGATTAAGCTGAGGAAGTATCAACAAGCATATTTAGTATAACAGGCTGCCAAGTGCAAGTTTGGGATGCCCTGCGGCCTTGTGTTTATTTTGTTAAAGGCAGACCAAAAACCAATTCAAAATGCAATACTTTGATTAAGCTGAGAAAGGATCAACAAGCGTATTTAGTATAACAGATAGGCTGCCTAATGCAGGTTTGGGATGCCCTGCGGCCTGGTGGTTTTTTTGTTAAAGGCAGACCAAAAACCAATTCAAAATGCAATACTTTGTTTAAGCAGAGGAAGGATCAACAAGCGTATTTAGTATAACAGATAGGCTGCCTAATGCAGGTTTGGGATGCCCTGCGGCCTGGTGTTTTTTTTGTTAAAGGCAGACCAAAAACCAATTCAAAATGCAATACTTTGTTTAAGCAGAGGAAGGATCAACAAGCGTATTTAGTATAACAGGCTGCCAAGTGCAAGTTTGGGATGCCCTGCGGCCTTGTGTTTTTTTTGTTAAAGGCAGACCAAAAACCATTTCAAAATGCAATACTTTGATTAAGCTGAGAAAGGATCAACAAGCGTATTTAGTATAACAGATAGGCTGCCTAATGCAGGTTTGGGATGCCCTGCGGCCTGGTGTTTTTTTTTGTTAAAGGCAGACCAAAAACCAATTCAAAATGCAATACTTTGTTTAAGCAGAGGAAGGATCAACAAGCGTATTTAGTATAACAGATAGGCTGCCTAATGCAGGTTTGGGATGCCCTGCGGCCTGGTGTTTTTTTGTTAAAGGCAGACCAAAAACCAATTCAAAATGCAATACTTTGTTTAAGCAGAGGAAGGATCAACAAGCGTTTTTAGTATAACAGGCTGCCAAGTGCCGGTTTGGGATGCCCTGCGGCCTGATGTTTTTTTTGTTAAAGGCAGACCAAAAACCAATTCAAAATGCAATACTTTGATTAAGCTGAGGAAGTATCAACAAGCGTATTTAGTATAACAGGCTGCCAAGTGCAAGTTTGGGATGCCCTGCGGCCTGGTGTTTTTTTTGTTAAAGGCAGACCAAAAACCAATTCAAAATGCAATACTTTGATTAAGCTGAGGAAGGATCGACAAGCTTATTTAGTATAACAGATAGGCTGCCTAATGCAGGTTTGGGATGCCCTGCAGCCTGGTGTTTTTTTGCTAAAGGCAGACCAAAAACCAATTCAAAATGCAATACGTTGTTTAAGCAGAGGAAGGATCAACAAGCGTATTTAGTATAACAGATAGGCTGCCAAGTGCAGGTTTGGGATGCCCTGCGGCATGGTGTTTTTTTGTTAAAGGCAGACCAAAAACCCAATAAAAATATAATACTTTGAATGATTTGAAGAAGGATCAACAATCGTCTTTAGTATAACATATAGGCTGCCTAATGCAGGTTTGGGATACCCTGCAGCCTGGTGTTTTTTTTGTTAAAGGCAGACCAAAAACCAATTCAAAATGCAATACTTTGATTAAGCTGAGGAAGTATCAACAAGCGTATTTAGTATTACAGGCTGCCTAATGCAGGTTTGGGATGCCCTGCGGCCTGGTGTTTTTTCTGTTAAAGGCAGACCAAAAACCAATTCAAAATGCAATACTTTGATTAAGCTGAGGAAGGATCGACAAGCTTGTTTAGTATAACAGATAGGCTGCCTAATGCAGGTTTGGGATGCCCTGCGGCCTGGTGTTTTTTTGCTAAAGGCAGACCAAAAACCAATTCAAAATGCAATACGTTGTTTAAGCAGAGGAAGGATCAACAAGCGTATTTAGTATAACAGATAGGCTGCCAAGTGCAGGTTTGGGATGCCCTGCGGCATGGTGTTTTTTTTGTTAAAGGCAGACCAAAAACCAAATAAAAATATAATACTTTGATTGATTTGAAGAAGGATCAACAATCGTATTTAGTATAACATATAGGCTGCCTAATGCAGGTTTGGGATACCCTGCGGCCTGGTGTTTTTTTTGTTAAAGGCAGACCAAAAACCAATTCAAAATGCAATACTTTGATTAAGCTGAGGAAGTATCAACAAGCGTATTTAGTATTACAGGCTGCCAAGTGCAAATTTGGGATGCCCTGCGGCCTGGTGTTTTTTTTGTTAAAGGCAGACCAAAATCCAATTCAAAATGCAATACTTTGATTAAGCTGAGAAAGGATCAACAAGCGTATTTAGTATAAAAGGCTGCCTAATGCAGGTTTGGGATGCCCTGCGGCCTGGTGTTTTTTTTGTTAAAGGCAGACCAAAAACCAATTCAAAATGCAATACTTTGTTTAAGCAGAGGAAGGATCAAGAAGCGTATTTAGTATAACAGATTGGCTGCCTAATGCAGGTTTGGGATGCCCTCCGGCCTGGTGTTTTTTTTGTTAAAGGCAGACCAAAAACCAATTCAAAATGCAATACTTTGTTTAAGCAGAGGAAGGATCAACAAGCGTATTTAGTATAACAGATAGGCTGCCAAGTGCAGGTTTGGGATGCCCTGCGGCATGGTGTTTTTTTTGTTAAAGGCAGACCAAAAACCAAATAAAAATATAATACTTTGATTGATTTGAAGAAGGATCAACAATCGTATTTAGTATAACATATAGGCTGCCTAATGCAGGTTTGGGATACCCTGCGGCCTGGTGTTTGTTTTGTTAAAGGCAGACCAAAAACCAATTCAAAATGCAATACTTTGATTAAGCTGAGGAAGTATCAACAAGCGTATTTAGTATTACAGGCTGCCAAGTGCAAATTTGGGATGCCCTGCGGCCTGGTGTTTTTTTTGTTAAAGGCAGACCAAAATCCAATTCAAAATGCAATACTTTGATTAAGCTGAGAAAGGATCAACAAGCGTATTTAGTATAAAAGGCTGCCTAATGCAGGTTTGGGATGCCCTGCGGCCTGGTGTTTTTTTTGTTAAAGGCAGACCAAAAACCAATTCAAAATGCAATACTTTGTTTAAGCAGAGGAAGGATCAACAAGCGTATTTAGTATAACAGATAGGCTGCCAAGTGCAGGTTTGGGATGCCCTGCGGCCTGGTGTTTTTTCTGTTAAAGGCAGACCAAAAACCAATTCAAAATGCAATACTTTGATTAAGCTGAGGAAGGATCAACAAGCTTATTTAGTATAACAGATAGGCTGCCTAATGCAGGTTTGGGATGCCCTGCGGCCTGGTGTTTTTTTTGTTAAAGGCAGACCAAAAACCAATTCAAAATGCAATAGTTTGATTAAGCTGAGGAAGGATCAACAAGCGTATTTAGTATAACAGATAGGCCGCCAAGTGCAGGTTTGGGATGCCCTGCGGCCTGGTGTTTTTTTTGTTAAAGGCAGACCAAAAACCAATTCAAAATGCAATACTTTGATTAAGCTGAGGAAGGATCAACAAGCGTATTTAGTATAACAGATAGGCTGCCTAATGCAGGTTTGGGATGCCCTGCGGCCTGGTGTTTTTTTTGTTAAAGGCAGACCAAAAACCAATTCAAAATGCAATACTTTGATTAAGCTGAGGAAGGATCAACAATCGTATTTAGTATAACAGATTGGCTGCCTAATGCAGGTTTGGGATGCCCTGCGGCCTGGTGTTTTTTTTTGTTAGAGGCAGACCAAAAACCTATTCAAAATGCAATACTTTGATTAAGCTGAAGAAGGATCAACAAGCATATTTAGTATAACAGGCTGACTAGTGCAGGTTTGGGATGCCCTGCGGCCTGGTATTTTTTTGTTAAAGGCAGACCAAAAACCAATTCAAAATGCAATACTTTGATTAAGCTGAGGAAGGATCAACAAGCGTGTTTAGTATAACAGATAGGCTGCCAAGTGCAGGTTTGGGATGCCCTGCGGCCTGGTGTTTTTTTTGTTAAAGGCAGACCAAAAACCAATTCAAAATGCAATACTTTGTTTAAGCAGAGGAAGGATCAACAAGCGTATTTAGTATAACAGATAGGCTGCCAAGTGCAGGTTTGGGATGCCCTGCGGCCTGGTGTTTTTTTTTGTTAAAGGCAGAACAAAAACCAATTCAAAATGCAATACTTTGATTAAGCTGAGGAAGGATCAACAAGCGTATTTAGTATAACAGATAGGCTGCCTAATGCAGGTTTGGGATGCCCTGCAGCCTGGTGGTTTTTTTTTTAAAGGCAGACCAAAAACCAATTCAAAATGCAATACTTTGTTTAAGCAGAGGAAGGATCAACAAGCGTATTTAGTATAACAGATAGGCTGCCTAATGCAGGTTTGGGATGCCCTGCAGCCTGGTGTTTTTTTTGTTAAAGGCAGACCAAAAACCAATTCAAAATGCAATACTTTGTTTAAGCAGAGGAAGGATCAACAAGCGTATTTAGTATAACAGATAGGCTGCCAAGTGCAGGTTTGGGATGCCCTGCGGCCTGGTGTTTTTTCTGTTAAAGGCAGACCAAAAACCAATTCAAAATGCAATACTTTGATTAAGCTGAGGAAGGATCAACAAGCTTATTTAGTATAACAGATAGGCTGCCTAATGCAGGTTTGGGATGCCCTGCGGCCTGGTGTTTTTCTTGTTAAAGGCAGACCAAAAACCAATTCAAAATGCAATAGTTTGATTAAGCTGAGGAAGGATCAACAAGCGTATTTAGTATAACAGGCTGCCAAGTGCAGGTTTGGGATGCCCTGCGGCATGGTGTTTTTTTTGTTAAAGGCAGACCAAAAACCAATTCAAAATGCAATACTTTGTTTAAGCAGAGGAAGGATCAACAAGCGTATTTAGTATAACAGATAGGCTGCCTAATGCAGGTTTGGGATGCCCTGCGGCCTGGTGTTTTTTTTGTTAAAGGCAGACCAAAAACCAATTCAAAATGCAATACTTTGTTTAAGCAGAGGAAGGATCAACAAGCGTATTTAGTATAACAGATAGGCTGCCTAATGCAGGTTTGGGATGCCCTGCGGCCTGGTGTTTTTTTTGTTAAAGGCAGACCAAAAACCAATTCAAAATGCAATACTTTGATTAAGCTGAGGAAGTATCAACAAGCGTATTTAGTATAACAGGCTGCCAAGTGCAAGTTTGGGATGCCCTGCGGCTTTGTGTTTTTTTTGTTAAAGGCAGACCAAAACCCAATTCAAAATGCAATACTTTTATTAAGCTGAGGAAGGATCAACAAGCGTATTTAGTATAACAGATAGGCTGCCTAATGCAGGTTTGGGATGCCCTGCGGCCTGGTGTTTTTTTTGTTAAAGGCAGACCAAAAACCAATTCAAAATGCAATACGTTGTTTAAGCAGAGGAAGGATCAACAAGCGTATTTCGTATAACAGATAGGCTGCCAAGTGCAGGTTTGGGATGCCCTGCGGCCTGGTGTTTTTTTTGTTAAAGGCAGACCAAAAACCAATTCAAAATGCAATACTTTGATTAAGCTGAGAAAGGATCAACAAGCGTATTTAGTATAACAGATAGGCTGCCTAATGCAGGTTTGGGATGCCCTGCGGCCTGGTGTTTTTTTTTTGTTAAAGGCAGACCAAAAACCAATTCAAACTGCAATACTTTGTTTAAGCAGAGGAAGGATCAACAAGTGTATTTAGTATAACAGATAGGCTGCCTAATGCAGGTTTGGGATGCCCTGCAGCCTGGTGTTTTTTTTGTTAAAGGCAGACCAAAAGCCAATTCAAAATGCAATACTTTGTTTAAGCAGAGGAAGGATCAACAAGCGTATTTAGTATAACAGATAGGCTGCCAAGTGCATGTTTGGGATGCCCTGCGGCCTCGTGTTTTTTTTGTTAAAGGCAGACCAAAAACCAATTCAAAATGCAATAATTTGATTAAGCTGAGGAAGTATCAACAAGCGTATTTAGTATAACAGGCTGCCAAGTGCAAGTTTGGGATGTCCTGCGGCCTTGTGTTTTTTTTGTTAAAGGCAGACCAAAAACCAATTCAAAATGCAATGCTTTGATTAAGCTGAGAAAGGATCAACAAGCGTATTTAGTATAACAGATAGGCTGCCTAATGCAGGTTTGGGATGCCCTGCGGCCTGGTGTTTTTTTGTTAAAGGCAGACCAAAAACCAATTCAAAATGCAATACTTTGATTAAGCTGAGGAAGTATCAACAAGCGTATTTAGTATAACAGGCTGCCAAGTGCAGGTTTGGGATGCCCTGCGGCATGGTGTTTTTTTGTTAAAGGCAGACCAAAAACCAATTCAAAATGCAATACTTTTATTAAACTGAGGAAGGATCAACAAGCGCATTTAGTATAACAGATAGGCTATCTAATGCAGGTTTGGGATGCCCTGTAGCCTGGTGTTTTTTTGTTAAAGGCAGACCAAAAACCAATTCAAAATGCAATACGCTGTTTAAGCAGAGGAAGGATCAACAAGCGTATTTAGTATAACAGATAGGCTGCCTAATGCAGGTTTGGGATGCCCTGCGGCCTGGTGTTTTTTTTGTTAAAGGCAGACCAAAAACCAATTCAAAATGCAATACTTTGATTAAGCTGAGGAAGTATCAACAAGCGTATTTAGTATAACAGGCTGCCAAGTGCAAGTTTGGGATGCCCTGCGGCCTGTTTTTTTTTGTTAAAGGCAGACCAAAAACCAATTCAAAATGCAATACTTTGATTAAGCTGAGAAATGATCAACAAGCGTATTTAGTATTACAGATAGGCTGCCTAATGCAGGTTTGGGATGCCCTGCGGCCTGGTGTTTTTTTTGTTAAAGGCAGACCAAAAACCAATTCAAAATGCAATACATTGTTTAAGCAGAGGAAGTATCAACAAGCGTATTTAGTATTACAGATAGGCTGCCTAATGCAGGTTTGGGATGCCCTGCGGCCTGGTGTTTTTTTTTTAAAGGCAGACCAAAAACCAATTCAAAATGCAATACTTATTTAAGCAGAGGAAGGATCAACAAGCGTATTTAGTATAACAGGCTGCCAAGTGCAGGTTTGGGATGCCCTGCGGCATGGTGTTTTTTTGTTAAAGGCAGAACAAAAACCAATTCAAAATGCAATACTTTGTTTAAGCAGAGGAAGGATCAACAAGCGTATTTAGTATAACAGATAGGCTGCCTAATGCAGGTTTGGGATGCCCTGCGGCCTGGTGTTTTTTTTGTTAAAGGCAGACCAAAAACCAATTCAAAATGCAATACTTTGTTTAAGCAGAGGAAGGATCAACAAGCGTATTTAGTATAACAGATAGGCTGCCTAATGCAGGTTTGGGATGCCCTGCAGCCTGGTGTTTTTTTTTGTTAAAGGCAAACCAAAAACCAATTCAAAATGCAATACTTTGTTTAAGCAGAGGAAGGATCAACAAGCGTATTTAGTATAACAGATAGACTGCCAAGTGTAGGTTTGGGATGCCCTGCGGCCTGGTGTTTTTTTTGTTAAAGGCAGACCAAAAACCAATTCAAAATGCAATACTTTGATTAAGCTGAGGAAGTATCAACAAGCGTATTTAGTATAACAGGCTGCCAAGTGCAAGTTTGGGATGCCCTGCGGCTTTGTGTTTTTTTTGTTTAAGGCAGACCAAAACCCAATTCAAAATGCAATACTTTGATTAAGCTGAGAAAGGATCAACAAGCGTATTTAGTATAACAGATAGGCTGCCTAATGCAGGTTTGGGATGCCCTGCGGCCTGGTGTTTTTTTTGTTAAAGGCAGACCAAAAACCAATTCAAAATGCAATACTTTGATTAAGCTGAGGAAGGATCAACAAGCGTATTTAGTATAACAGATAGGCTGCCAAGTGCAGGTTTGGGATGCCCTGCGGCATGGTGTTTTTTTTGTTAAAGGCAGACCAAAAACCAATTCAAAATGCAATACTTTGATTAAGCTGAGAAAGGATCAACAAGCGTATTTAGTATAACAGATAGGCTGCCTAATGCAGGTTTGGGATGCCCTGCGGCCTGGTGTTTTTTTGTTAAAGGCAGACCAAAAACCAATTCAAAATGCAATACTTTGATCAAGCTGAGGAAGTATCAACAAGCGTATTTAGTATAACAGGCTGCCAAGTGCAGGTTTGGGATGCCCTGCGGCATGGTGTTTTTTTGTTAAAGGCAGACCAAAAACCAATTCAAAATGCAATACTTTTATTAAGCTGAGGAAGGATCAACAAGCGTATTTAGTATAACAGATAGGCTACCTAATGCAGGTTTGGGATGCCCTGCGGCCTGGTGTTTTTTTTGTTAAAGGCAGACCAAAAACCAATTCAAAATGCAATACGTTGTTTAAGCAGAGGAAGGATCAACAAGCGTATTTAGTATAACAGATAGGCTGCCTAATGCAGGTTTGGGATGCCCTGCGGCCTGGTGTTTTTTTTGTTAAAGGCAGACCAAAAACCAATTCAAAATGCAATACTTTGATTAAGCTGAGGAAGTATCAACAAGCGTATTTAGTATAACAGGCTGCCAAGTGCAAGTTTGGGATGCCCTGCGGCCTGGTTTTTTTTTGTTAAAGGCAGACCAAAAACCAATTCAAAATGCAATACTTTGATTAAGCTGAGAAAGGATCAACAAGCGTATTTAGTATAACAGATAGGCTGCCTAATGCAGGTTTGGGATGCCCTGCGGGCTGGTGTTTCTTTTGTTAACCCTTCTATTGCCAGCCACGTAAATTTTACGTGGCTGCCTCTCCAACCGTTAAACGCCAGCCACGTAAAATTTACGTGCCTGACTTTCCCCATAAATAAAATAAAAAGTATAAAAAAATATCACTTACCTGACCCCTTGTTCGATTCATCCGGGTCTCCTCTTCAGCCAGAGGGGCTCCGATCGGCGATTGGGGGTCCTCCGGCTGCAGGGGAGGGCCCGGAATAGGGTGCCCCCCCCCGTTTCAGCAGCCGCCGGCATTTGCCTGAAAAAAAAAAAAAAAAAAAAAATGACATTTACTCACCTCCGCTCCCGCCGGCTCCCGCCGCCTCTCCTCTTCATGGGGGGGGGCTCCGATCACCCCCCCCGGGTCTTCCGTCTTCTGGAGGAGGGCATAACAGCCCTCCTCCCTTTACCTCCTTCGATGGCGGCCGCCATCTTGGATTCTGGCCCCGCCCCTCCGGGGGCGGGGCCGATGACGTCACCGCCGGGTGTCATCGGGCACCCGGCAGTTCAGCCTTCAGATGCCGGTGACGGCTGGACAGAGGAGGAGGGAGGTAGGCGATCCTCCGATCGCCTGCCTCCCCCCTCCTCTGCCCAGCCGTCACTGACAGCAGATCGCCGCGGGACACAGGAAATGAAGATCGGAGGTGAGTAAAGTAAAAAAAGTTTTTTTTTTTTAATAAAGTCTTTAAAAAAAAAAAGTGTCTTGTCTTTTTTTTTACTTTAACCCTTTGTGAACTGGTAAGGGGTCCATGTGACCCCTTATACCAGTTCACAGGGCTCGGGGGTCTGGCAAGTCACCTGCGCTAGCGGGTGGCTTGCCATTAACCCCTGGCCCCCCAAATTACCTGCCTCCCCAAAGCCCAGGGGGGGGCAGAAGAGCCGTGGCCCTAGGCTATGGCTGCTTGTAGCCGCAGGGCCAGGGGCCACTAAAGCTGGCCCCTGCGCCCTGTTCTACAAGCCCCCATAGCTGGTCACAGGCTGGTTACGCTGGGTAGGGGGGACCTCACGCCATTTTTTTTTTGGATTTTTAAGGGTTTTAACCCTTAAAAATCCAAAAAAAAAATGGGGTCCCCCTCCCTTCGAGGGGGGACCCTATGTCATTTTTTTTTTTTAAATTAACCCTTTCTTACCTGTAACCCAGTAGGTATAAAAGGCTTCCAGCAGCAGCAGGAGAGCAGAAGCCTAAGTGATCAGCGTGGGACACATGGATGGATCGGAGGTAAGTATTAAAAAAAAATATTAAAAAAACATTTATTTTTTTTTAATAAAAATATTTTTAAATAAGTGTCTCTGTGTGTTTTTTTTTTACTTTTAACCCTTTGTGAACTGGTAAGGGGTCCATGTGACCCCTTATACCAGTTCACAGGGCTCGGGGGTCTGGCAAGTCACCTGCGCTAGCGGGTGGCTTGCCATTAACCCCTGGCCCCCCAAATTACCTGCCTCCCCAAAGCCCAGGGGGGGGGGCAGAAGAGCCGTGGCCCTAGGCTATGACGGCTTGTAGCCGCAGGGCCAGGGGCCACTAAAGCTGGCCCCTGGCCCTGCGGCTACAAGCCGCCATAGCCTAGGGCCACAGGCTGGTTACGCTGGGTAGGGGGGACCTCACGCCATTTTTTGGGGGGATTTTTAAGGGTTTTAACCCTTAAAAATCCAAAAAAAAAATGGGGTCCCCCTCCCTTCGAGGGGGGACCCTATGTCATTTTTTTTTTAATTAACCCTTTCTTACCTGTAACCCAGTAGGTATAAAAGGCTTCCAGCAGCAGCAGGAGAGCAGAAGCCTAAGTGATCAGCGTGGGACACATGGATGGATCGGAGGTAAGTATTAAAAAAAAATATTAAAAAACATTTATTTTTTTTTAATAAAAATATTTTTAAATAAGTGTGTCTGTGTGTTTTTTTTACTTTTAACCCTTTGTGAACTGGTAAGGGGTCCATGTGACCCCTTATACCAGTTCACAGGGCTCGGGGGTCTGGCAAGTCACCTGCGCTAGCGGGTGGCTTGCCATTAACCCAGAGACCCCCCATTACCTGCCTCCCAAAAAAACCTTAAAATTCCCCCAAGAAATGGTGGACCCCCCCCCCCCCCCGTGAAGGGGGACCCCACACCAATTTTTTTTTATTTAACCCTTTATTATGTGGATAGTAGTTGTATTTTATTTGTAAATGTTATAAAGTGCTCTTTTCAGTTTATGGGATCACCTGGACAGGAACGGGGGGCTACCGATGCATATGTGGTATCATTGTAATCGGGAGAAATGGGGCTTTCACATGCAATATGGTTTTCTTTAATAAAATAAATGTTTTTGTTTAAAATAAAGGAGACAATTTAAAAAATATATTTTTTTTTATTTTTTAATTTTTTAATTTTTTTAAAAAATATTTAAAAAAGTAGAAAAAATACAAACAAGACATTTCATGTTAAAGCCTAAACTCTGCCACAAAAAGAAAATATGCAATTTCCTTGGAAATTCCTGCAAAAATCACAGTTAAACATCACGCAAAATGGTGAAAAATATCCTGTCAGGAGAGGGTGACAAAATCTCAAGTAGACTGGCAGTCAAAAGGTTACAGGTACCTATGCATGTTGGGTATTGTTCTGCTCGGGGGACCTTGCGCTTTCAGATTTAGCTTGTTTTTTCTTATTTGCATATTGATATTTTAAGAAAAGGTGTTTTTTATTCTGCTTTTTTATACATTTTTTTGTAAAACCCTGTGCAACCTAAGAATTCTTCGAGATATTACTTCCAGAAAGATGAGCCCACTACAACAAGCTGGGTACGCTTAGAAAGCTTAACATGTGTACTTTCAGGGAATATATGGTTTATGGGGGATATTCCAAATGTAAAGGGTTGTTTTGGTAGAAAAAGCACAAGGTGCGCAATTTGTCTGCAGAGCTGAAAATCTGAAGTAAAACTACCGCTATGCTCATGCTTTACTTTGGGGTGTTTGGCAACTCTTTCCTTGACAGAACCTATGCATGTTGGGTATCGTTCTGTTCAGGGGATGTTGCTTTTTCAGATTTTCTGTTTTTTTCTGGTTTGCATATAGGTTTTTTTAGGAAAATGTGGCTTTGATTCTGCTTTTTTATCCTTTTTTTAGGGAAACTCTTTGCAACCAAAGAATCCACTGAGGGATTACTTTCAGAAAACTATGGCCACATCAACAAGCCTGGTACGCCTAGAAAGCCTGAGGTGTGTACTTCCAGAGAATATATAGTTTGTTGGGGGTATTTCAAATGTAAAGGGTTGTTTTTCTGGAAAAACTGCAAGGTGCGCATATTGCATTGCATAGTTGTATTTTATCTGAAAATCCCCTAAAGCGTTGTTTCAATTTGGGGGAGTCTCCTGGGCAGGAAAGGGTGTCTACCTATACATATGTGGTACCGCTGTAACCGGGAGAAATTGGGGTTTCACACGCAATAAGATTTTATTGACAAACTTACATTTTTTTTTACAAAAAAACACTACAAATTGTAAAAAATAGTTTTTTTTTTATTTTTTTGCACAATTTTCACCCAAAAATATTGAGAATACACTTAGAAAATGACAAACAAGACATTTCATGTTAAAGCCCAGGCTCCGCTGAAAAAAACAATATATCACTTTCCTGGGAAATCCCTGGAAATTCCTTCAAAAATCACAGTTGAACATGGGGAGCGCAAAATAGGGCAAAATAATCTGGCAACAAAGGGTGACAAAATCTCAAGGTAGGCTGGCAGTTAAAGGGTTAAAGGCAGACCAAAAACCAATTCAAAATGCAATACTTTGATTAAGCTGAGGAAGTATCAACAAGCGTATTTAGTATAACAGGCTGCCAAGTGCAAGTTTGGGATGTCCTGCGGCCTTGTGTTTTTTTTGTTAAAGGCAGACCAAAAACCAATTCAAAATGCAATGCTTTGATTAAGCTGAGAAAGGATCAACAAGCGTATTTAGTATAACAGATAGGCTGCCTAATGCAGGTTTGGGATGCCCTGCGGCCTGGTGTTTTTTTTGTTAAAGGCAGACCAAAAACCAATTCAAAATGCAATACTTTGATTAAGCTGAGGAAGTATCAACAAGCGTATTTAGTATAACAGGCTGCCAAGTGCAGGTTTGGGATGCCCTGCGGCATGGTGTTTTTTTGTTAAAGGCAGACCAAAAACCAATTCAAAATGCAATACTTTTATTAAACTGAGGAAGGATCAACAAGCGCATTTAGTATAACAGATAGGCTACCTAATGCAGGTTTGGGATGCCCTGTAGCCTGGTGTTTTTTTGTTAAAGGCAGACCAAAAACCAATTCAAAATGCAATACGCTGTTTAAGCAGAGGAAGGATCAACAAGCGTATTTAGTATAACAGATAGGCTGCCTAATGCAGGTTTGGGATGCCCTGCGGCCTGGTGTTTTTTTTGTTAAAGGCAGACCAAAAACCAATTCAAAATGCAATACTTTGATTAAGCTGAGGAAGTATCAACAAGCGTATTTAGTATAACAGGCTGCCAAGTGCAAGTTTGGGATGCCCTGCGGCCTGGTTTTTTTTGTTAAAGGCAGACCAAAAACCAATTCAAAATGCAATACTTTGATTAAGCTGAGAAATGATCAACAAGCGTATTTAGTATTACAGATAGGCTGCCTAATGCAGGTTTGGGATGCCCTGCGGCCTGGTGTTTTTTTTGTTAAAGGCAGACCAAAAACCAATTCAAAATGCAATACATTGTTTAAGCAGAGGAAGTATCAACAAGCGTATTTAGTATTACAGATAGGCTGCCTAATGCAGGTTTGGGATGCCCTGCGGCCTGGTGTTTTTTTTTTAAAGGCAGACCAAAAACCAATTCAAAATGCAATACTTATTTAAGCAGAGGAAGGATCAACAAGCGTATTTAGTATAACAGGCTGCCAAGTGCAGGTTTGGGATGCCCTGCGGCATGGTGTTTTTTTGTTAAAGGCAGAACAAAAACCAATTCAAAATGCAATACTTTGTTTAAGCAGAGGAAGGATCAACAAGCGTATTTAGTATAACAGATAGGCTGCCTAATGCAGGTTTGGGATGCCCTGCGGCCTGGTGTTTTTTTTGTTAAAGGCAGACCAAAAACCAATTCAAAATGCAATACTTTGTTTAAGCAGAGGAAGGATCAACAAGCGTATTTAGTATAACAGATAGGCTGCCTAATGCAGGTTTGGGATGCCCTGCAGCCTGGTGTTTTTTTTTGTTAAAGGCAAACCAAAAACCAATTCAAAATGCAATACTTTGTTTAAGCAGAGGAAGGATCAACAAGCGTATTTAGTATAACAGATAGACTGCCAAGTGTAGGTTTGGGATGCCCTGCGGCCTGGTGTTTTTTTTGTTAAAGGCAGACCAAAAACCAATTCAAAATGCAATACTTTGATTAAGCTGAGGAAGTATCAACAAGCGTATTTAGTATAACAGGCTGCCAAGTGCAAGTTTGGGATGCCCTGCGGCTTTGTGTTTTTTTTGTTTAAGGCAGACCAAAACCCAATTCAAAATGCAATACTTTGATTAAGCTGAGAAAGGATCAACAAGCGTATTTAGTATAACAGATAGGCTGCCTAATGCAGGTTTGGGATGCCCTGCGGCCTGGTGTTTTTTTTGTTAAAGGCAGACCAAAAACCAATTCAAAATGCAATACTTTGATTAAGCTGAGGAAGGATCAACAAGCGTATTTAGTATAACAGATAGGCTGCCAAGTGCAGGTTTGGGATGCCCTGCGGCATGGTGTTTTTTTTGTTAAAGGCAGACCAAAAACCAATTCAAAATGCAATACTTTGATTAAGCTGAGAAAGGATCAACAAGCGTATTTAGTATAACAGATAGGCTGCCTAATGCAGGTTTGGGATGCCCTGCGGCCTGGTGTTTTTTTTGTTAAAGGCAGACCAAAAACCAATTCAAAATGCAATACTTTGATCAAGCTGAGGAAGTATCAACAAGCGTATTTAGTATAACAGGCTGCCAAGTGCAGGTTTGGGATGCCCTGCGGCATGGTGTTTTTTTGTTAAAGGCAGACCAAAAACCAATTCAAAATGCAATACTTTTATTAAGCTGAGGAAGGATCAACAAGCGTATTTAGTATAACAGATAGGCTACCTAATGCAGGTTTGGGATGCCCTGCGGCCTGGTGTTTTTTTTGTTAAAGGCAGACCAAAAACCAATTCAAAATGCAATACGTTGTTTAAGCAGAGGAAGGATCAACAAGCGTATTTAGTATAACAGATAGGCTGCCTAATGCAGGTTTGGGATGCCCTGCGGCCTGGTGTTTTTTTTGTTAAAGGCAGACCAAAAACCAATTCAAAATGCAATACTTTGATTAAGCTGAGGAAGTATCAACAAGCGTATTTAGTATAACAGGCTGCCAAGTGCAAGTTTGGGATGCCCTGCGGCCTGGTTTTTTTTTGTTAAAGGCAGACCAAAAACCAATTCAAAATGCAATACTTTGATTAAGCTGAGAAAGGATCAACAAGCGTATTTAGTATAACAGATAGGCTGCCTAATGCAGGTTTGGGATGCCCTGCGGGCTGGTGTTTCTTTTGTTAACCCTTCTATTGCCAGCCACGTAAATTTTACGTGGCTGCCTCTCCAACCGTTAAACGCCAGCCACGTAAAATTTACGTGCCTGACTTTCCCCATAAATAAAATAAAAAGTATAAAAAAATATCACTTACCTGACCCCTTGTTCGATTCATCCGGGTCTCCTCTTCAGCCAGAGGGGCTCCGATCGGCGATTGGGGGTCCTCCGGCTGCAGGGGAGGGCCCGGAATAGGGTGCCCCCCCCCCGTTTCAGCAGCCGCCGGCATTTGCCTGAAAAAAAAAAAAAAAAAAAAAAATGACATTTACTCACCTCCGCTCCCGCCGGCTCCCGCCGCCTCTCCTCTTCATGGGGGGGGGGCTCCGATCACCCCCCCCGGGTCTTCCGTCTTCTGGAGGAGGGCATAACAGCCCTCCTCCCTTTACCTCCTTCGATGGCGGCCGCCATCTTGGATTCTGGCCCCGCCCCTCCGGGGGCGGGGCCGATGACGTCACCGCCGGGTGTCATCGGGCACCCGGCAGTTCAGCCTTCAGATGCCGGTGACGGCTGGACAGAGGAGGAGGGAGGTAGGCGATCCTCCGATCGCCTGCCTCCCCCCTCCTCTGCCCAGCCGTCACTGACAGCAGATCGCCGCGGGACACAGGAAATGAAGATCGGAGGTGAGTAAAGTAAAAAAAGTTTTTTTTTTTTAATAAAGTCTTTAAAAAAAAAAAGTGTCTTGTCTTTTTTTTTACTTTAACCCTTTGTGAACTGGTAAGGGGTCCATGTGACCCCTTATACCAGTTCACAGGGCTCGGGGGTCTGGCAAGTCACCTGCGCTAGCGGGTGGCTTGCCATTAACCCCTGGCCCCCCAAATTACCTGCCTCCCCAAAGCCCAGGGGGGGGCAGAAGAGCCGTGGCCCTAGGCTATGGCTGCTTGTAGCCGCAGGGCCAGGGGCCACTAAAGCTGGCCCCTGCGCCCTGTTCTACAAGCCCCCATAGCTGGTCACAGGCTGGTTACGCTGGGTAGGGGGGACCTCACGCCATTTTTTTTTTGGATTTTTAAGGGTTTTAACCCTTAAAAATCCAAAAAAAAAATGGGGTCCCCCTCCCTTCGAGGGGGACCCTATGTCATTTTTTTTTTTTAAATTAACCCTTTCTTACCTGTAACCCAGTAGGTATAAAAGGCTTCCAGCAGCAGCAGGAGAGCAGAAGCCTAAGTGATCAGCGTGGGACACATGGATGGATCGGAGGTAAGTATTAAAAAAAAATATTAAAAAAACATTTATTTTTTTTTAATAAAAATATTTTTAAATAAGTGTCTCTGTGTGTTTTTTTTTTACTTTTAACCCTTTGTGAACTGGTAAGGGGTCCATGTGACCCCTTATACCAGTTCACAGGGCTTCGGGGGTCTGGCAAGTCACCTGCGCTAGCGGGTGGCTTGCCATTAACCCCTGGCCCCCCAAATTACCTGCCTCCCCAAAGCCCAGGGGGGGGGCAGAAGAGCCGTGGCCCTAGGCTATGACGGCTTGTAGCCGCAGGGCCAGGGGCCACTAAAGCTGGCCCCTGGCCCTGCGGCTACAAGCCGCCATAGCCTAGGGCCACAGGCTGGTTACGCTGGGTAGGGGGGACCTCACGCCATTTTTTGGGGGGATTTTTAAGGGTTTTAACCCTTAAAAATCCAAAAAAAAAATGGGGTCCCCCTCCCTTCGAGGGGGGACCCTATGTCATTTTTTTTTTAATTAACCCTTTCTTACCTGTAACCCAGTAGGTATAAAAGGCTTCCAGCAGCAGCAGGAGAGCAGAAGCCTAAGTGATCAGCGTGGGACACATGGATGGATCGGAGGTAAGTATTAAAAAAAAATATTAAAAAACATTTATTTTTTTTTAATAAAAATATTTTTAAATAAGTGTGTCTGTGTGTTTTTTTTTACTTTTAACCCTTTGTGAACTGGTAAGGGGTCCATGTGAC